>JZKD02S0437215.1:102227-129919 GCA_000966675.3 Picea glauca
ATTGTATGATTCCTTGATCACATACATAGGTTTATATTGAGTTTATGCTATCGCTATCACTTTGGTTGGTTTGTGTTGTTTTGATCTTGACTGCACAAGATCACTGGAGCGAAGCAGGAGAAACAAAGACTATAGGAAGCGATTATAAGGTATGTTACTTATTCTTGCCTCTTAGTAAATTCAATATTTAAAACTTAAGGAAAGCGTCCTATTTTGTCTTTCTTTTTTCTAGATGCAGGTGGATCTAGGGAGATCGGTTTGTATCCGCACTTAAGGATTTATCCAATAACAGCTCTTCCCCAGGAATTACCCCATAAGCCTTGGAACTGTATCGAACCTTTACCCAGAGACTCGACTAAGATCAGGGACAATTGCCCAAGAACCATCTCAAGGTTCATGCAATCCGGGTTTGGAAACCTTATTCAAGAAAGAGTAGCTCTCTAAGGTCTCAGAGTTGTGGGAGTTTGAAGCTCTGAGAGGTTGAATTTCGTGATTCAATCTCATAAAGGATAGCGAGTCCAATTATTGAAAGAGATTACCCCATCATTTGGTTGACGAACGGTCAGAATCCTTTTGGAAATACCCTAGATCTGTCAAGACTGATGGATCTAGAGGAGGAGCGCAGACGTTAACACCTCGACCCCTTCAACCTTCGCAAGTAGCGATGGGATCCAGGACCGTAGATCCAACGATCTGTCGGAGCTCTATGGACTGTCGGATCAGGGGGGGCTCACAACCATTAATCCCATACATAAATTCCCATATCGAGAATTCAGGGATCAGAGTTTTGAAAGGTAAGTAAACTCTTTGCTGTGGATTTTAACGAGTTGTGAAATCTCGGTATACGAAACCCTGAATCGGTTTAGCGTGAATAGGTTTCGGCGTTTCGGCACCCGGGAGACCCAAGGGCAAGACCCCTCATTTTCGCCAGTCATGAAATCTCGGTATAGGAAACCTCGAATCGGTCTATCTTGAATGGGTTTCGGTGTTTTAGCACCCGGGAAGCCCAAGGGCAAGACCCCTCATCTTCGCGAGTCACGAAATCCCAATATACGAAACCTCGAATCGGTTTAGCGTGAATAGGTTTTGGCGTTTCGGCACCTGAGAAACCCAAGGGCAAGACCCCTCGTTTTTGCAAGTCGCGAAATCTCGGTACACGAAACCCCGATGCGCCCTGTGGAGGAGCCCTAGGTCACCGGACAGGGTCTTGTGGTAGAAAGGAAGAGTCCTAAAAGAATCTGGATTGTCCATTTGTAGGGATGCGTGGCGAAGATCTAAAGCCACTGGGGTTCTGGAGATCAGGGAAATAGGAGTGAAGACCCCGCCAAAATCCTGAAAGGTAGAATGCCGGGATTTAATCTGGGCCGTTGATTAAGTCGACGATCTGGATCGTAGATCCGGATGATACCAGGCTTTCGGGTTTCAAGGATTGAAGGAAAAAGGGATCCTTGCAACAGGAATCTCGAAAGTCGAGTTCCAGTAGTGCCATTTGGTGTTAGCGTGTGTTCACTGAGGTGGTCGCATGGAGTAGGAATAAGGGGAGCCAAGGACCTCGTTAACCCCATTTCGGGTTTCGACACTTCAAGGGACAGGGAGCCCAGGAGAGCTCGCACACAGAAATCCCGAAACACGAAAGATGGAAGCACCTTTTTGGTAAGGCCTGTGGTCATAGCCAATGATCACATGGAGGAGGATAAGGGAAGGGATGGTCTGTGCTAGGCCCCATAGAAATTTGGGGATTCTGTCTCTCGAAGAAAAGACTAAAATAAAAGAAAAATCTAGGTTGTCGTAGTGGGTATGTGACACAAGTCAAAGAGGTATCTTTCTCTTCATCCCCAAACTATAGAAATGGCCATTGTATCAACTACAATTCAATAAAACTAATCTATTGATGGAAAAAGTGGCCTTTAAAGAGGCTTTAAATTTTAACTTCTTGATGTTGAACATTGTATCAGAGTAGGGGACCCAAAAACCATCAATCTTTCTTAAGCCCTACTTTGGAACTTAATTCTCTTCAAAAAGTTATGGGTTGCAATCAAAGGAGAATATTAATAGGATATATCAATGGTATTAGAAAACCAATTCACCTCCCAATTCACAAAATGAACAATATTGGCATGAACTATTGTCACCAATTTAAGCAAATCCACAAACTACCAAGGATACTCTGGTGATATGCTGTATATGTGACCTTTGGAGCTGATAAAACATGACTACTTTGATCATGTAAACATAAAGATAAAATATTTTCCCAAATGATTAAATATTGACAATGTACAAATACCAATAGCTAACCCAAAGAAGTTCTTGCAAAGAATTACTACAAATTGGCATGCACTGGAATTGCCCAAACTAAGCATGGAGAGGAACCTTAGACATTATCAGAGTGATTCAATTGGAAAAAGAGATGCATGGAAATATATATTCCAATTAAAGGTTTACAAATGTGTCATATCCCTTTCACAAGCATATAAAGCAGTACAAAATGATAAGAGCCCAACATGTTGACTAAAAGTCATAATGGGGAATGGATTATAGTTGGGGGTTTCACTCATTATGGTTGGAAACAGTAACAATTCAAGAACAAGTGTTAAATGGTTTAGAAAACATTTAATGGCTGATGCAACAATGTTGAGAGGATGAGAATCATGCAATATTAACTGGAATTCAGTGGCAAGGGAGACACACACACACACACACACACACACACACACACACACACACATTTTAAAATACTTATAGTGCGTCGGTATTCCGATGCCCCTTTTGTCTCACTCACGACACACTAATACAGTTCTTGCATCAGACTTTTGACGCCCTTCCGACGATCCAAAACATTGCATATATGGTAAATTAGTTGATGAATAGTTTTTGGCATTGACATTACGACAATGTCTTCCGTCGTAGTTTAAGTTTTAMAATTTTTTATGGTCTCATCATAATAGTTTAGGTTGTCTCTATTGCGATGACATTTTCTATCATAGTGGTGACGACATGTAAACCATATGTTGTCATCGGAAGTAAGAGGACATGTAAATATACGTTGGAAGTGCGACAACAATTTGCATCACTGTAAAATTGATCCTTGGATGACAGGTGTCCATAAGAAACATAGGAAGTGTGACACAGGCACATTCATCAGAAGTGAGGCAGTACTAGAAATGATGTTTGGAGGGGCCAATGTTTTTCATGATCCCTATTAGCACCATGATTTTTGTAGCTAGAGTTAGAGGTTTGTCCAAATTTTTTTTAAGGACATGTCATGATCTTGCGAAAAATCAAGACATTCCTAGATGAGTCATAATTAGTGTGTCAAAGTTTATGAGGTCAGTGACACACTAATATAGTTCTTGCATCAGACTTTTGACGCCCTTCCGACGATCCAAAACATTGCATATATGGTAAATTAGTTGATGAATAGTTTTTGGCATTGACATTACGACAATGTCTTCCGTCGTAGTTTAAGTTTTACAATTTTTTATGGTCTCATCATAATAGTTTAGGTTGTCTCTATTGCGATGACATTTTCTATCATAGTGGTGACGACATGTAAACCATATGTTGTCATCGGAAGTAAGAGGACATGTAAATATACGTTGGAAGTGCGACAACAATTTGCATCACTGTAAAATTGATCCTTGGATGACAGGTGTCCATAAGAAACATAGGAAGTGTGACACAGGCACATTCATCAGAAGTGAGGCAGTACTAGAAATGATGTTTGGAGGGGCCAATGTTTTTCATGATCCCTATTAGCACCATGATTTTTGTAGCTAGAGTTAGAGGTTTGTCCAAATTTTTTTTAAGGACATGTCATGATCTTGCGAAAAATCAAGACATTCCTAGATGAGTCATAATTAGTGTGTCAAAGTTTATGAGGTCAGTGACCAAATAAAGAATAGATTGAAATGTCAGTAAGGGTTTTAGCCAAGTTGGTTTAAAGGGTGTATTGTCTTTTTCATAAAACAATACCATAAAGGAAAGAAATTCAAGAGTGTAAGGTTCGTCGTGTTTAATTTGTAAAGGTGTACTTTCCTAAGTCTCGAGTCATGTTGAAAAGTGATAAATTATGTACCAAGGTCGAATCAAGTGGTTAGGATGAATGTCATGTCAAAATATATTATGGTTCATCATTACCTAATCATGAGGTTAGAAAAGGGAACAATCATGGCACTCCATATCATTTGTACCATTGCAAACTTCAAAGGTGTATCTGCTACGCAAGTTCGCTATGCACATCTTTAACTTTCCTTAAAACATCTTGTCGCTATGGATATTCTGTCCCTTTTCATAATTTCATTCCTTATCCATTTGACCATAAATATTGGCCACCTTTGATTTTTCTCCATCACCTTCAATACTTGTGTGTCATCCATAGCCTTTCTAATAAGCTTTGAAGCCCTCTGCTACGTAAATATTGTGTGCTACCAGTCACTACGTAAATCTGCCACTTTGCTTTTGCTGCGTATCCTCCATTGGTTTCAATCATTGCTCAAGATCTTTCCTTGGAGCCCATTGCAAATTAGCTTCCGGAATGAGTTTGTTTTTCAAACAATCAACTTTCTTTCTTTTGAGATATAATTCTTACTACCTACTCCCGTGCCAAGTTTCCCGTTGATGTTTTTCGTTGTGCTGAGTTTTTCATTGTTGTTTATTGTTGCGTTGAGTGTTTCTATGTGATGAGTTTTCTGTGAGTTTTCCATTGCGTCGAGTTTCTTGCCGCTGGTTTTTTTGTTGTGCAGAGTTTCATGTTGTTACCTTTTCCTGTGCATTGTGCAAAAGTCACTATTCGCATTCGCTACGCAAAGGTTATTTCTCTCATTTGTTGTCAGAGGTTATCAGGGATGATTTTAGGGGCTAAATTTCGCGCATGGGCTAATTTTCCATGGTTTTTCCAAAAATGAGATTTGCTATTTTGAAAATCATTCGCCCAAATTCTATAGGATAAAATTATTTTACATTAAAATTCGCCAAAATTTTATAAAATCTATATAAAATTTTTAGAAATTTGAATATTTTTACAAAAATATCGCCAATTATTTATAGTTGGCATATGAAGGATTAGTAAGATTCGGCAAGGTTTCTACATTTTAAAATAAATTTCCATCCTTAAAATCATCCCTAGAGGTTATAGTTCCCTTTTTCACTGCGTAGAGGCTATTACAATCTATTTTTGTGCACCTGCAGTTGACATATATCAACATCATGACAACTCCTCAACGAAAAAGAAATAATTCAAGAAGTGGGAAAGTCGTGAGGTTTGATCCACATAATTTAAAGTCAGTAAATGCAGACTTGATGATCAGAGTGTCCTTTGAACAAGCTAGATGCATAAGATTATGTGAAAAGGTTCAAGGGTATAATGTGTAGCTAACCAAGCAGTTTTCTCTTAACTTTACTTGTGTCAGTGCAACTATTGCAGGGATCACTTTTCAAGTGTCAGAGAAAACCATATCAGTTGCGATGGAGATTCCTATGCAAGGATGAAAATGGTTTAAAGGTATGCCATTAGATACTTCATGTTATATTGATTTTCTCAAACCTAAATACAGAAATCGGAAGATTGGAGCCAACATTCCCAGTCAATATCTTTTGGAACCTTTTGAGAAGCTTCTGAGGATAATTAAGAAGTACTTTACGTGTGAGGGTAGATTTGATAAGGTACATCAATACCACATTAGGCTCTTGATGCATTTCACAGAGAGAAGTCCTTTAAAATTACTTTTCTTCCTATGTAGAAGCTTGGGAAAAATGACAAACAATGTCTAAGCCAAAGTTGACCAGCCAGAGAGAAGCCTATTCCATTTTTCCTTGATAACGATGTTGGTGGTTGAGGGGATTGGAAAGTTAAATAGGGACTGGGATTCCTTCTAGTTTTCAACAAACATTTCCCGGGATACTAAAGGAGATACTCCCTTAGCTGCTGAAAAATCAACATTTCATAGTTCAGGGGTAAAAAGAGGAGGTGTTGTTGAAAGGGGAAAAGGAAAAGAAATTGAGAATTCATCACTTAGTCAACTAGCCTCGAAGAAAAGAAGAAAAATAAGATTCACTGATGAAAATGAGGAGATACAAGATCTTAGTAAATCGCGCACTAGGTCCTCTGCCAGGAGGTTTCTCATACCCACAATTTAGACAGAGTTTGTTGAATGTGCAACCCAGGATATTAATGAGAAGCAAGTGGAACCAGGTGAGAAAGATGAATATATCAAGGAGGTGAAACAACAACTAAGGAAATCTCAACATGTTATAGCCCAAATCTATTAGGAGAACAAAAAATTGAAGAGGAAGCTAACATAAAGAAATTCTAAAGCACAAGCACCACATTATAAAGCAGGTCAGAGATCTCCTACCTCACCAACAAGAGGAGAAAAGAATATAAAATGTCTGAAAAAATAGTTAAGAGAAGCTCAAGATGAGATCATTAAGCTTAGGGAGGAAAAAGTAATATCAGAGGAAAAGATCATGAAACGCTACAAGAAATGCATACCAACTATAGATGATGCATGTGCATTAATATGTGATGCTCAATCAAAATTGAAGAGGAATGGGACTTTGTTGAGACAGGTGAGAAGTTTAAAGAGACAAAATTTGTCATTAAGAAAGGCAAACAAGACCTTACGACTACAAGTGAGATTGGATAAACAAGCTACAGACAAATTGAATGATCCTATCCTTTGCTGCCAACTGGATTCGCGTGAGCAACCTCAACATGAAGATCCGCCAAGTAAAATCGCTGCACAAATACCGCAACCAACATTTGCGCAGTAGAAACCAGAATTTACTGCGCAAAGGTGATAGTGTTGTCAAGCGGTACACATGATGAATCATCACAACCATATGGTTGAAATTTGCTCAAGAATTTATGATTGTAAATGACATTTCGGTTAGGTTATGATTGGCAAATCGACTTTCCTATTTTTGGTAAATTTTATAGAGGTTGTTGTTCTCTTTGAAAACAACCAGATCCATAACTCTAGGAGATAGTAGTTTGACTCCTAGCAGCTAAGTGTATCTTTAGTTTTCTATATATATGGACTATTTTGATGTAAAAAACGGGAAGAGGGAAAAAGTATAGACATTTTGATCCTCAATGTCATTTTATAAATCTAAAGAAATACAAATGCAGAAGTCCTGAATTCCTTATGAAAAAGATTCTAATGGTGGTATTCTGAAGATTGTACTCTTCTTTGTATGTATTCCTTGTGTACTTATTTTCATTTGCACTTTTCTTCTCTTTAAATTGGTAAATTAAAAGTCCATAATTCATCTAATGGTGCTCTAGACTTAACTGATTTAATTTCTATCTATCTTCTTAACTAAGGTCATAATTCATCCTTTGTGATGCTCTGACTCTGTTACTTGTTCCTTTTCTTCTTTCACCCTACATGATCAAACTCAACACTGAAGTTCATCACCTTATTTAGCCTTTGTTCCTCTGAGGAGTTCTATCTACTAAACATTGTTTTCTTTGTTTCCATATCCCTAGAGATACTATACCTTTTTTCAGTAGACCTTGAAATACTATCTCAAAATTCTAAATCTAGCCATCAATTTAAAGCAACCTGTCTATCAGAGATCAAGTATCAGAGAGAGCCCTCTCTAGATTGTAAAGGCTAGTTTCCAGTATTAAAGTTGGTTTGTACGTTACCTTTGTAGATTGTTTTTTCGGCCCAACAATTTTCTTGTCGTTAACATTTTGGCATCGTTGCCGTGGACGAAATTGAAAATTTTCTCTGGGAAAGAATGAGTAAAAGATTTAGATTTGATTCCTGGGGGTAACAATGAATCATACGCCTTTTTTTGGCTAAACTATTCTTACCATGGCGACTGCATTTAATAATATCAGTAGCATAAAGTTTTTTTTGAGAAAATAAGAAATCCTGGCTCCTAAGAGCATTCACACTAGAAGGAACCTTGATCCATAACCTATAACATTTGTGTCTGATCCTGAGAAACTCTTACACAAAAGAAAAGAAAAGACAACCAAATCATTTTCTTTCTTGGACATAAATCTATATTTACCTAAAGACAACTTAAAAAGTATCGATGACCTTGGCTTTGATTTAAAATTTGAACAAACCTTGTTCATATCTAGATCAGAATCTAAGTTGAATGAAATTATCTTTGATGAGAGGAAATTCTAGTCTTTGATTCCCACTGTCCCCATTCAGACTATTCCTATTCAGACTGTCCCCACTTAGACTGTTCAAATATCCCAGAATCCTCCTAGAGCCATGGCAGCCAGATTTGCTCATCTTGCTTTACTTGCCCAGTTGCATGATTTACCCCAAAATCATAATCAGAGAATCAGATCATTCGATGTCGAAGAAAATGTATCAGACCAAAGACACTTAGATTGGTTCAATGATTTTGTTGACCTAGAGGAGGTAGATCATGAGGATGCAAAACTCAGGTTGTTCGCACAAAGTCTTTCAGGAGAAGTCAGAAAATGGTTTAAATATCTTCCTGCAGCAAGTATCCCTGATTTTCCATCTTTTGAAACACTTTTCCTTGCAAGGCGGGGTGACAAGAAGAATCCTCTTCAGTTGCTAACTCAGTACAATACCATAAAAAGATCACCTAATGAAATAGTACAAGAGTTTTCAACCTGATTTATGAAAGTTTACAATTCAATTCCTACTAAAGTAAAACCTCCTCCTGGAGCTGCCCAACTTGGATATGTTGATTCTTTTGACAATGACTTTTCCTTGTTGTTAAGAGAAAGGAGATCTAATACATTAGATGATATGATGAATGATGCAATTGAAGTAGAGGTAAATCTGATGGCATTAGGGAAGATCAAACATAATCTTAACAGAGACATGAAGAAGTTCCAAGGAGAATCACAACCCTCAACTCCTCAATTATCAGATGAGAAATTTGATTTGATGATGAAAACTATGGAAAGATTCATGGAAATAATGTCCTTGGAGAATAATCCTGCCACCATGGATCAAACTTATTTTCAGCCCATAAATCAAAATTTTAGAAGAGCTCTGATTCCATAGATCAGACAAAGAGACCAGAGAAATCAAGGTGATCAACAAATAAAACCTCCTTTCCAAAACAACTATGTAAATAAAGTTTTTGATCAAACAATTGAAGACAATATGCATTGTTGTGATGATACAGAAACAAATGTGTTCTTAACTAAAGAAGAACACGATCAATTTATGGATGCAAATGATAATTTTATGCAGGATAATGATGATATGTTGTCATTGGAAACAAAAGAGTTTAAGAAGGGATATCAAAATGCTATTATGCAGCTTCTGAAACAGTATAACCTCAGAGGCAAAAAGGTGCCTACAAATCCTACAAGGGAACTTTAGATAAATACACCTTCTTCAAGCCAACCTAAAAAAGATAATTCAACAAAGGATGTAATGGAGAAATGAAAATCCAAAGAAAAACCCCCAAAGAAGATACCCGAGGCAAGAAAGGAAGCAATCATCAAATAGGTAGAAAAAACCCCATCTCCTTTTAATTTTGAAAGTGAAATGGCTAAAATCAAAATTTATGTTCCATTCAATGAGCTGATCAAGAATGGTGAATATAAAAATCAGATCATTAAAATGCTCAAAATGGAAGAAGCCCTTGACACCTTGACTGTACAAGATTATCACCCTGCTATCATGTTTGTCCCACGTGTGGAGGAGAGTGGTGATGTTGATGATGCCCCTCCTTTCTATGTTAGTCTTAAAATATTATGATATGACCTTACATAATGCCATGTTATATTCAGGATCATTACATAATCTGATGCCCAAGGTAGTCATGGATGAGTTAGGCCTATATATTACAAGACCTTACAAGGATATTTTCTCTTTTGACTCAAGGAAGGTGAAATGCTTGGGTTTAATCAAAGATATGGTTTATCATTGTCTTAAATTCCATCAAAAAATCTGATCATGGATGTGGTGGTTGCTGACATCCCTCCTAAATTTGGCATGCTATTATCTAGATCTTGGGATGCAAAGTTTAAAGGGACTTTGCAAATGGATATGTCATATGCCACTATCCCTGTTTTTGGCCAATAAAGGAGGTTGTACAGAGAATTGTTGCTCAAGTACATGGTGAGTAGCGAAACTCAACCAAACAACCATCCCATTTACTCTATAGATACTGAGGTGGGTTCCTCTATTTTATGTAATTACTTGAGTTTTGAAGAGGAGGAGCCAACGAATGTCATCGCCATCAAAGACAAGTTTGATAATCAAACAGAGGAAATTACAAAACAACAAAACAGTGCAGAGGATGAGATGTAGAATATGAGCTTTGATGGAGCTGCTAATAGAGAAGGAGTAAGAGTTGGTGTGTGGATTAGCCCTCCCAATATAGGTACAAAACTCTATTCTTACAAAATTGCTTTTTATTGCACCAATAACATGGCTGAATACAAGGCACTGATTTTGGGATTGAAGACTTTAGAAGAATTGGGTGCTAGGAGGATAGTTGTACATGGAGATTCCGAGCTTGTTATTAATCAGGTAAAAGGTATATATCAGTCCAAGCATCCTAGATTGAGGGAATATAGGAATTTAGTACTTGATCTTCTTGAAGAGTTTTCAGAATACAATTTATCAGTGATTTTTAGGGGGAAAAATCAAATTGCATATGCTTTAGCTACTTCAGCCTTTATTTTCAAAATTCCAATTTTTCCAAATAAAAAGTATGAAATTAAGGTCAAGCACAGGCCAACAGTACATGACAACATTAAATATTGGCAAATTTTTGAAGATAACAAACAAGTAGAAAGATTCCCTCAGATGAGTGATGAGTTTGCTAATTCAAATATTGATGATGAATGTTGTTGTGAAGAGAATGACGTTGCAACTATGTTCAACAATGATGACCTTTTTCAAAATCAGATTGTTGGAAGAGATATAGTGCAGCTCAAAAATAACATTATTTCCAAAGGCTTGGTCCCATTGGAAAAGCTTTTTGACAACAACGATGTAGCCAGGAATCTCAAAATCACTGCAAATGATGAGGACATAAAATATTGCAACATTGGGACTCAGAAGGATCCCAAGATCATCAAACTATCCAAAAAAATTAGTCTAGAAATTAAACAGAGGTATATCAGCCTAATGAAGGATTTCCTTGATGTCTTTACATGGAGTTATTAAGATTTAAAGGTCTATGATACTAAGGTAACTCAACATGTAATTCCAATAAAGGATGATCATAAACCCTTCAAGCAAAATTTGAGAAGAATAAACCCTTTGTTGTTTCCATTGATTGAAAAGGAGGTAAGGAAGTTGTTCGATGCCAAAATGATAGTGTCCTTAATATTTTCCTAGTGGGTGGCTAACCTAGTGCCTGTTAGAAAAAAATTGGTGAGATAAGGTTGTGTGTAGACTTTCAGAATCTAAACAGGGTGTCTCTCAAAGACAATTATCCACTTACTAAGATGGATTACATCCTACAGAAGGTTGTTGGATCTCAAAAAATATCAATGCTTGATGGTTTCTCTGAATACAACCAAATCATGGTGCATCCTGATGACCAAGAGAAGACGACTTTTACAACACCTTGGGGCACCTTCATGTATGGAAAAATGCCTTTTGGGCTTATGAATGCAGGGAAAAATTTCCAAAGGGCCATGGACATAGCATTTCCCAATGAGAAAGATAAGTTTATTGCTATTTACTTAGATGATATCACTGTATTTTTGGATTCTGATGATCAACATCTCAAACATCTAAGAAGGGTTTTTCAGAAATGTAGAAAGTTTGACATCTCATTGAATGCAAAAAAGTCAAATTTTGGGATGCAAGAAGGAAAATTACTTGGACACATCATTTCAAAGGAAGGGATAAAGATATATCCCAGCTGAGTGGAAGCAGTTTTGAATATTGGCACACCCAGGAGCAACAAGGAGGTACAATCTTTTCTAGTAAAAGTAAATTTTTTGAGAAGGATTATTCCTAACTTGGCTGAAATCATAAAGCATATTACAAATATGCTCAGGAAAGGCAATGAAATAAAATGGACTCCTGAAGCTAGTAAGTCTTTTTAAGATATTAAAGTGGCACTGGCCAAATCTCTAGTGTTGGCCAACCCGAATTTTGCAAAATATTTTATCGTGTTTTCTTTTGCTTTAGAACACACCATTGCTGGTGTTTTGTTGAAAAAAGATGAATAGAACTTTGAAAGGCCCATAGCCTATTATATCAGGACATTGAGAGACTTCCCACTAAAGTATGACATCATGGAAAAGAAGGCATATGCCTTGGTGAAGGCCCGTAAGGAATTTATAAATTATATCTTGCATTCTCATGTCATTGCTTATGTGCCTCACAATTCTGTAAAAGATGTTTTGACTCAGCCTGATGCTAAAGGGAGAAGGGGAAAATGGATAGCTATGATGTTGGAGTATGAACTCGAGATCAAACCTACAAAGATGATTAAAGGTCAGGGGCTTGCAAAATCGATGCCACAGTCCAATTGTGATGTCTTGGGAATCAATTTCATTGCTGACCTATCAACAAATTTAGAAGAAGAAATAGTCCCATAGGTATCCCAAAAATTCCTTGATTCTCCTTGGTATGATTATATTATTAATGTACTAAGAAATATATAAGCTCCTCCTAAGTTAAGAAAAACCAAAGCCAGATTTTTGAAGTTGAAAGAAACAAAGTTTTGCATTCTAAACCATTCTTTGTATTGGAAAGATCCAGGTGGGATCTTGCTAAATTGTTTGCTGGAGGAAGAAGTGAAAAATGATGTCAAAGAGTTTCACAAAGGTGACTGTGGGGGGAACCATTAATGGAAGACCACTGAGCACAAAATACTGAGGGCATGTTTCTATTGGCCTAGTATTTTTTTCGATGTATACAAGGAATTTTCCAGCTGCCATAAATGCTAGATTTTTTTATGGAAAAAGAAAATTGCAGCCTTTACCTTTAAAGCCTATTTCTATTGAAGCACCATTCATGCAATGGGGCCTTGATTTTGTAGGAGAGATTAATCCTCCATCCTCAACTCAACATAGGTGGATGCTGATAGCCACATACTACTTCACCAAATGGATTGAAGCAGTCCCCACAAGGAAAGCTACTGATACTATTATCATTCAATTTTTAGAAAGCAATATCTTGTCTAGATTTGGTTGTCCAGTCAATATCATTACTGGCAATGCAACAACATTCAAGTCCAAGAGAATGGAGAAATTTTGCAGTGACTATAATATAACTCTTGGCCATTCCATAGCTTATTACCCATAGGGTAATGGTTTGGCTGAGTCATCCAACAAATGCTTGACCAGAATTATTAAGAATCTTCTGCAGGAAAATAATAAAGCTTAGCACAAAAATCTTATCTATGCGTTATGGGATGATAGGATCACCACTAAAAGGTCTATTTCTACATCACCTTTTCAGATTGTATATGGTACATAGGCAATTTTTCCTACCTCATTAGGAATGCTAGTGATGAGATTGCTGCAAGAATAGGAAGTTGAACCAAATGATTCTCTAAGGAGGATAAACCAATTAATCCATGTGCAACAAATGAGAGAACATGTATTCAACAACTCACAACTACACCAAGATAAAATGAAAATAGCCTTTGATAGGCATACTAAGGAAGATGATTTCAAGGTGGATGATTTAGTACTGAAGTGGGATGCAAGGAATGAAGACAGAGGGAAACATGGGAAGTTTGATCATCTTTGGTAGGGACCTTTTAGGATTGTTGCATACCATGGGAATAATGCCTATTTGCTGCAAGAGCTTAATGGAGATCTCATTGGTGGAGGACCCGTGAATGGCAGGTTTCTCAAACACTATCTTGCTTAAAAAAAATTAAATCTTTCCATTTCATTGTAAATAACCACTTTATTTTTAGATGAAGCATTTCAACTCAATAATCAACAAAAAATTGAAGCCCAAAGTGAAGGCCCTAAGTTTTTGTTGAGTTTAGGCAAAGTTGTGTCAAGAGAGTCTTGTAAATAATTTTGTTTGTCAGTTTAGAGTATTTGAGTCAAATAAATCCCAATGGTCAGACACTTGGTCTACTTTTATTTTCTACCTCACTGGGAGGATAACATCCCCATTGGAGCCAACTGTTAGCACCATGATTTTTGTATCTAGAGTTAGAGGTTTGTCCAAACAAATTTCAAACTCATGCCATGATCATGGGAAAAATCAAGACATTCCTAGATGAGTCATAGTTAGTGTGTCAAAGTTTACGAGGTTAGTGACCAAATAAAGAATGGCTTGAAATGTTAGTAAGGGGTTTAGCCATAAGTTGGTTTAAAGGGTGTATTGTCTTTTTCATAAATCACTACCACAAAGGCCATAAATTCAAGAGTGTGAGGTTCATCATGTTTAAGTTGTAAAGGTCTACTTTCCTAAGTCTCGAGTCATGTTGGAAAGTGGGAAATTATGTACCAAGGTCGAATCAAGTGGTTAGGATGAATGTCATGTCAAAATATATTATGGTTCATCATTACCTAATCATGAGGGTAGAAAAGGGAACAATCATGGCACTCCATATCATTTGTACCATTGCAAACTTCAAAGGTGTACCCACTGCGCAAGTTCACTCCTCAAATATTTAACTTTCCTTAAAACATATTGTCGCTATGGATATTCTGTCCCTTTTTATAATTTCATTCCTTATCCATTCGACCATAAATATTGGCCACATTTCATTTTTCTCCATCACCTACAAGACTTGTGCGTCGTCCATAGCCTTTCCATTAGCTCTGAATCCCTCTGCTACGTAAATACCGTGTTCTATCAGTCGCTACATAAATCTACCATTCTGTTTTTGCTGCATATCCTCCATTGCTTTCAATCATTGTTCAAGAGATTTCCTTGGAGCCCATTGCAAATTAGCTTCTGGAACAAGTTTGTTTTTCATACAATCAAGTTTCTTTCTTTTGAGCTAAAATTCTTACTACCTACTCCTGCGCCAATTTTTCCGTTGTTGTTTTTTGCTGTGCTGAGTTTTCTATTGTTGTTTATTGTTGCGCAGAGTTTTTCATTGTGTCGAGTTTTCCATTGTTGTTTATTTCCATGCCAAGTTTTCTGCTGGACTGAGTTTCTTGCTGCTGATTTGTTTGTTGCGCAGAGTTTCCTGTTGCTACCTTTTCCTGTTCATCGTACACAAGTCACTATTCTCTTTTGTCGCGTAGAGGTTATTTCTCTCATTTGTTGTTAGAGGTTACTGTTCCTTTTTTTGTTGCGCAGAGGCTATTACAATCTATTGCTGCACACCTACAGTTGACATATATCAACATCATGACAACTCCTCATGGAAAAAGAAAGAATGCAAGAAGTGGGAAATTTGCGAGGTTTGAGCCACATAATTTAAAGTTAGTAAATGCAGACCCGATGATCAAAGTGTCCTTTGAACAAACCGAATGCATAAGATTCTGTGAAAAGGTTCAAGGGTATAATGCTTAGCTAACCAAGCAATTTTCTCTTAGCTTTACTGGTGTCAGTGCAACTATTGCAGGGATCACTTGTTAAGTGTCAGAGAAAACCATATCAGTTGCGATGGAGATTCCTATGCAGGGAGAAAAATGGTTTAAAGGTATACCATTAGATACTTCATGTTATATTGATTTTCTCAAACCTGAATACAGAAATCAGAATATTGGAGCCAACATTCCCAGTGAATATCTTTTGGAACCTTTTGAGAAGCTTCTGAGGATAATTCATATGTACTTTACTTGTGAGGGTAGATTTGATAAGGTACATAAATACCACATTAGGCTCCTGATGCATTTCACAAGGAGAAGTCCTTTAAACTTACCTTTCTTCCTATGTAGAATCCTAGGAAAAATGACAGACAATGTCCAAGCCAAAGCTAACCAGCCAAAGAGTAGTCTATTCCATTTTTCCTTGATAAAGATGTTGGTGGTTGAGGAGCTTGGAAAGTTAAACATGGATTTGGATTCCTTATTGTTTTCAACAAAAATTTCCTTGGATCCTAAAGGAGATACTCCCTTATCCGATAAAAAATCAACATTTCATAGTTCAGGGGTAAAATGAGGAGGTGTTGTTGAAAGTGGAAAAAGAAAATAAATTGAGAGTTCATCACCTAGTCAGCCAACCTCGAAGAAAAGAAGCAAACTAAGATTCACTGATGAAACTGAGGAGACACAAGCTCCCAGTAAACTACGCACCAGGTCCTCTGCCAGGAGGTTTCTCATACCCCCAATTCAGATAGAGTTTGTTGAATGTGCAGCCCAAGAAATTAATGAGAAGCAAGTGGAACCAGGTGAGAAAGATGCATATATCAAGGAGGTGAAATAACAACTAAATAAATCTCAACATGTTATACCCCAAATCTATAAGGAGAACAAAGAATTGAAGAGGAAGCTAATAGAAAGAACTCCTGAAGCACAAGCACCATAGAGTAAAGCAGGACAACGATCTCCTACCTCACCAACAGGAGGAGAAAAGAATATAAAATGGATGAAAAAACAACTAAGAGAAGCTCAAGATGAGATCATTAAGCTCAAGGAGGAAAAAATAATATTAGAGGAAGGGATCATGAAACATTACAAGAAATGCAGACTAGATATAGACGATGCATGTGCAACCTTCTGTGATGCTCAATCAATATTGAAGAGGAATGCAACTTTGTTGAGACATTTGAGAAGTTTAAAGAGACAAAATTTGTCATTAAGAAAGGCAAACAAGACCTTACGACTACAAGTGAGATTGGATAAAGAATCTATGAACAAATTGAATGATCATATCCTTTGTTGCCGACTGGATTCATGCGTGCAACCTTATCATGAATATCTGTTGCATGAAATTGTTGCGCAAATACCACAACCAACATTTGCACAACAAAAACCAGAATTTACCGTGCAAAGTTGACAGTGTTATCTAGTGGTACACTTGATGACTCATCACAACCGTATGGTTGAAATTTTCTCAAGAATTTATGATTGTAAATGACATTTTGATTAGGTTATGATTGACAAATTGACTTTCCTATTTTTGGTAAATTTTATAGAGGTTGTTGTTCTCTTTGAAAACAACCAGATCCATAACTCTAGGAGATAGTAGTTCGACTCCTAGCAGCTAAGTGTAGCTTTAGTTTTCTATATATATGAACTATTTGGATGTAAAAAAGGGGAGGCTAGCAGAAGTATAGACATTTTGATCCTCAATGTGATTTTTTCGAATCTACAGAAATACAAATGCATAAGTCATGAATTCCTTATGAAAAATATTCTAATGGTGGTCATCTGAAGATTGTACTCTTGTTTGTATGTATTCCTTGTGTACTTATTTTCATATGCACTTTTATTCTTTTTAAATTGGTAAATTAAAAGTCCGGAATTCATCTAATGGTGCTCTAGACTTAATTGATTTAAATTCTATATGTCTTCTTAACTAATGTCAAAATTCATCCTTTGTGATGCTTTGATTCTGTTATGTGTTCCTTTTATTATTTCACCCTACATGATCAAACTCAACACTGAAGTTCATCACCTTAGTTAGCCTTTGTTCCTCTTAGGAGTTCTATCTACCAAGCATTGTTTTCTTTGTTTTCATGGGTTGACTCCATAGCCCTAGAAATACTATACCATTTTTCAACAAACCTTGAAAAACTATCTCAAAATTCTAAATCTAGCCATCAATTTAAAGCAACTTGTTTATCAGAGATCAAGTCTCAGAGAGAGCCATCTCTAGATTGGAAAGGATAGTTTCCAATCTTAAAGTTGGTTTGTAGGTTACCTTTGTAGATTGTTTCTTCATCCCAACAATTCACTCAACGTTAACAATCCCGACAACATCACGTTGGAATTTCGTGGAAAGGGTCATCGAAAAATGACCCAAAGTTACTAGTGCCATGAGCGTTATGTTGTTGGGGTACGCATAGAGGTAGTGGCCCTCCATATGAAAATAATGATTGATTGGTTATGGGTTATTATGTTTTTTTCTCAATGTCTCCCTCCCTCCTTTGTGTAGTATGTGTGAATTGTAAAAACAATTAGATACACCTATCTAATTGCATCTTGATATTGTTGCTACAACTATAAAATATTATGAGGACTAGTCTAAACATCACATAATCCCCAATTTACAATAATCCTTATGCCAAACAACATCCATAGGTGTAGTGTCATCTCTTTTTGAATTGATACCATGTTAATGAAGCAAACCTAACATTGGTGAACAACATGCTGCTTATTTATTGTAATCAAAATTTATTATCACAAGGTCATTTTATTTTACAAGGATCAACTATTTAAAGGAGAGAATGTATGTTTATATATGAAACTTGTTCTTCATTTTTGTTTATCTCAAACATTTGTTTTTCTTTCCTACAAAATCTCAAGTATGGCATTTCCAACTAGTTATTTCATAAGGATTTGAGAGATAATGTTGCTTCCTGGGTGTAGAAAGTTAAAAAAAGTCATTTTTCTCTTTGTAAATTCATTGATACTAGGGCCCAAATGAATTTTTAGCAAAGTTTGTTTCGAGAGACTAGGAGATGCCCAAACAAGATTTTTTAGAATTTATGAATAAGTAAAGGGGAAGGATGGAATTATACCATTACAAACAATATATTCATAACAAATAGGGAATGAGATCACACTTAAATTGTTTTGCTTCACCATTTTGAAGGAACAACCTTCCGATACAAGACAACTATGTTAAACATGCCTCCGATGATATACAATGATGTTTATATATATGAAGATAGCAAGTAGTTGTTGTAACATACATACCTTGTGATAGACATGTGGAGGAGTAGAAATTCTTACTAATAAGAGTGTTGAACATAAGAATGGGAGTTCTTAATTAGAAAGTGAACCTAAATGAATGAAAGTGGGTGAGAGGTATACCATGTGTTGGCTGCAAACATGTTTTGAGGAAAGGCCTATTTTGGGAAGGTAAAGCCTAATTTTGGGAAAGGCACAAATGGAAGGAAAAGCAGCATGTGCGAGGGAAAGCCACATGCAAAGGATGAAAGCATGCAAGGCGTGCACGTAGAAAAAACTAACCATGTTAGGGTTAGAGTTTTGGTAAGAGATTGTAACGACTAATGAGCATGTAAATTAGTATAAATAAGAACCTAGGAGGTCTAGGTCGAGGCTCTCTCAGTGATGTTCAATTTAGTTACTAGTTCAATGCGACTATTGTATTTCTGATATATTTTGTAGGTTGTTGAGCTGTAGAAGAGTCAAAAAGCTAGATCTTGAGGGTTAGATCACATGCCGAGGAGACTAGTATGATATAGTCCACCTCACAGGGGTTGTGGAACCTTTTTCATGATTGTATGAACATAAATATAGTGTGTGCAATGCCATATTTTGTAGAAAACCTAATAAAAGATCCAAAGAAGATAGATCTTTGTGGACGTATCCCATGAGGGGGTGAACCACGGTAAAACCTGTCGTAGGTGTGTTGTTTATTGCCTATTTACCTTCGGTTAGTAGTTATATTATGAATGGATGAATGAATGGTTCAGTTAGATCTATTAGAATACATGCATAGGATTAACAAATGAATAATTCTTAGGAATAATAGAGGGAAGAATCATATTAAGGCCTGGAGAAGATTAGTTATAATCCTAGATCCCCACTCATTCCTAGATTGCAAGCACATGAGCATTGCTTATAATCCTAGATCCCCACTCATTCCTAGATTGCAAGCACATGAGCATTGCAGTCACCCATAGAACTATCTTGGGTGAGACTGTGCAGTACACTCTATGTATTGTGTTTCCTTCTGGTTTACCAAGAGGGCCAATAGTTTTAAATGGGTTTTGTTGGAACCCTGATAAGATATGAACCTGGGTAAGACTAAGAGTAGGAAGAGAAATAGTAACCAACAAATGGTTCCTTTGCTGGCTAGAACTGCATGAGATTGAGTGGATGGGATCCGTGAAATATTTTCAGAGAATATAGGTATAAAAAGGAATGTTCAGGCCATGGAATCCAACTAAGGTGGAGATTGAAATATGGTTGAAAACAAAGGATCTTGAGTTTGCATAGAAGGATAACAAAAACCCTAATATAACACTGCACAAATACCTGGATAAATACGTGTTTAGCGACTTGCATGAGGTATTTTTAGGTGATTTTCCACATTTGTTGTAGGAGTGGCTATTAAGGTTAAAAGACAACCACCCAACAAATCAGATCAAATAGCTGGAGTGGAATCCTGTGAAGATCGTGCAGTTACAACAAGTCAACAACAAATTTATGTGTGTAGTTATAGCAAGTCAAAAACAAATTTATGTGCATAGTAAATTTCTGGCTAGACAATATTGTTGCAGGGTTTATCACAGAATTTGCATTAGATACCACAAAGTCTTACAACGCAACATAGTAGGATTTTCTAAACGGACCTAGAGGTAGGTAAATCATATCGCTGTACACTTCAATCAAGATTTTATTGTATAACAACAATGTGATGGCTATGGAATCAGACAACTAAACTTCCTTGTGTGCATGGGGGAAGGGGAGAAGCACTGACAAGAGGTGGAGAAATGGAGGAAGAGATGGATAAGGGAAAGAAGAAGGAGGACGTGGACCCTATCATGATGAAGGAATATCAGATAAAATAGATAATGGAAACAACCAGAAATATGATAAAGTGGAAAACCCTACCAATATAAGATGAACAATAAGAAGAGAGCCATAGATGATAGAGAGGGCTTGGAAAGTTATGAGGAAGAGGTAGAGGATCTCTGTGCTGTGGAGTAGATTGAGGAAATCTAGCGTGCAAAATATGAAAGGAATACATGCGGTCCAAGGGCAGAAACAAAAGGCAAAACTCCCATCTATGTCAATGTCAATGTGGAACCCATAACCCCATGTGTGACTAATACACCAGAAAGAACACCACCATTTAGACAATCAGATTTTAGTAGAAGAAAGACAACATGAAACACATCTAAACAAGGAGAAACAACTGGAGGAGCCATTTTAGGAAGTAGTAGTCAAATATCTACACCACGTAGAGGTAGTAGTTCGTCATAGTTCAAGATGGCAGGACATGATCCCATGATCATGTTACCATAATTTCGGGGAGAGGCATCTGAGGACCCTAAAAATAATTTTTTCATCCGTGAGAATATTTGGGAAGCAAAGACTATCACATATGAGGATACAAAACTTGCATAGTTATCTATTGCGCTAAGAGACCACACATTGGATTGGTACATGAGCTTAGCTATAAATAGTCCACCAGGAGTAATGAGGACTATTGCAGATGTGAAGAAACTACTGATAAATGAATTTCAGAAGCCTATATCAGAAGATCCGTATATAAATGAGATGATTGAAATCAGGCAGAAACCAGGTGAGTCTGTTTGGGAGATTGATCAGAGGTTTAAGCATCTTAAAGGTAAGTTGAAGTTTGTCATGACTGACATGAAACATAGACATCTCTTTGTGAATTCATTGTTTCCACATTTGAAATACCCATTGAGACAACAAAAGTTCCAAACTCAAGTAGAGGCTCTACAGGAAGCCTTACAATTGGAAGAGAACCAGTATCAAAAGACAGATCCAACAATAGAGGAGATGAAGGAGGACCTGGAGAATCTAACATTCCAGCTTAACCAGAATAAGGGCAAAGAGAAAAGAGAAGATGTTTGGTGTACCACATGTAGGATAGAAGGGAACCATAAGAATAAATGTACAACTTCCACACAATACATGGAAACAGGAGTACCAAACCCTTTGCCAATAGGAGGACCATGGTGCGAGATTTGTAAGACACACGGGCATGATCCATATCATTTTCCAATGATGCAGAAGTATCCGACAATACCCAAGAGTTCATATTGCAATTTTTGCAAGTCAGTGGGTCATGATGATAAATATTGTAGGACAATGGAGATGATGAGAGAAAGAACTTCGGATACTTATAGGGTGCAAGCATAAATGATGACAGGGAAAAATGAACCTCAGTTTAACCAGGTACAACCTCCATATAACAATGCACAACAACAATATAACATTGCACAACTGAAATACAACACTTCACAACCACAGTATAACCCCATGCAGTATAATCAGGTACCTTAGTACAACGCACCATGAGGTGATCAAGCTGGATACAGAGGTGGAGGATGAGGTAGAGAAGGATTTGGAAGAGGTAGAGGTACAATAGTGTGCCACAATTTCTAACAGCCAGAACATTATGCAAGGGAATGTCCACTTCCACCATCGACATGTATGTACTATCATGTAATAGACCATGAAACATAAGACTGTCCGAAATTGTTGGGAAATATCCAATATAAGAGGAATCAGAACAATCGGACTGTGTAGCGGATTTCTATAGAATCCAAGGATGATGGAAGAAACATCAACATAGTCACACGCGGAGGAAATAAGACAGGAGCTGATGTAGTAAGACAAGACCCAACACAACACCAATGGGTGAAGAGGAGTACTAAACCACAGAAGCAGTTTGATGTGCGAAAAGAAAAGGAAACATTCAATGAGTTCAGATAGGAGTTTCTCAAACTGAACACTGCATATACATCAACTGTGCAGTAGAATAAGAACTCCCATATGTACGAGATTCCTTCTTCAATGGACCACACCAGTGAAGCACAACCTATAGAGAAAGTACGTAACATAATAACTTTTCTGCAATCATGTGTTTAGTTATTTAAGGATCCATCATATGTTATAATCTTACACAGTCTGCTAGAAAGATGCAACACAGAGGTAGAAGGGAAATTAGAGTAGAAAACAGTCAATCACCTCCATACAAGAAGGAGGACAAGCAGGGAATTCAGACTGAATGCTAATATTGTATATTTCAATATGGGGGATATTATACTGGACTTAGGCTTTGAAGTAAATGTTTTACCTAAGAAGACATGGCAGTGTATGGGAGAACCTACACTAGGCTATTCACCTATTCAGTTGAAATTAGCAAATCAACACAGAGTTCTACCAATTGGAAGGCTCAAAGGTGTGACAGTAGATTTGGATGGAGTGCGCACTAAGGAAGATTTTGAAGTAATAAAGATAGTATATGGAACAACACCTTATCCAACATTGCTTGGACTAGATTGGGAATTTGATAACTATGCCATAATCAATTTGAAGACAAGAAAAATGACATTTGAATAAAGATAATATAGAGTCATTGCGCCATTAGATCCATTAGAAGGAGAAAGGTTTGTAGAACCCACTTACTTAGATCTGGAGGAAATAAAAAAATTATATAGAACCACTGCACACGAATAAGATTATGTTAATCCAAATGCAGATGGGGTAATCAGCTGGAGAAGCATCACATCATGTGCTTCTAACTCTGATATAGGGTTGGAGAATTGACAACAGAGGCTACATGAAGTTTCTACAAGAAGGTGCACAAGAATAGACCGCACAGTAAGATGGGTTGGTAGAGAGATAAGGGAACCTCCCAATTTTCATGGGGTAAACAATCTAGAAATTTTTTTGATAAAATATGAGGATGAAGTGGTAGAATATCAGAGGCTCCTATCCATAGATATTTCACTCAAGTCTACACCTGCAAGATGGTGGGGTGTGCACAAAGAAATAATTCAGGACTAGTACCAATGTAAACGATTACTGCGCATCAGATTTGGCGTGCAACAATGAAGCAATAAAATTTAGAGGTATGATGGGCAAGGAACACCAATAGAACACTTGGAGAAGTGTATGACAAAATGGAGGATGGCACCACCAGAGGAATGGAATCATCACTTCATCCATACATTGGAAGGAATTCCAGAGAATTGGTATGTAGACCAAGAGATGCACATAGGTACTGCAGAATGGACAACATTACAACATAATTTTACAGTAACCTTCTCATTCGAACATGATAACCCCAATATTGACTCAACACTGAAGCATATAAGAGGTGTGATTTTTATTGAAGAAATAGAGGTTGAACTCATGACATAAGACCAACAATAAAACAAACAGACAATCAAGGAACTATTCTCATGCTACCATGTTGAAGAAGAAGCACTGGATGAAGATGACCTGCACAACATTCATATTATAGAAATTGAAGGAGAAAAAGAGGTGGAAGGTCCATCTTTTGAGTCATAAGTATTTTCCGCACCAATCAAAGTGAATGAATTCAACATTGGGACAACTGATAATCCTAAATTGGCAAGTATTGGAGACTATTGGGATGAACAAACAATAAAAAGAATAACAAAGTTATTGCGCGAATATAATGACATGTTCCAATGACCTTTACAGAGATGAAAGGCATAGTAGGAGAGCCAGGAGAGATGAAAATACCTCTAAAACCTGAGGCAAGACCTGTCAGACAGAGACCTTATAGAATGAATCTACTATATAAGCAGAAAGTGAAGGCAGAAATTGACATAATGTTGGAAGCTGGTATCATAGAACCAATAGAGGAATCTAAATGGATATGTCCTATGGTAGTACAAGAAAATAAACAAGGGGGGATAAGGATCTATGTATATTTAATAAAATTGAATGGTGCTTTCTTACATGACCCTTTTCCTACCCCTTTCATAGATGAGGTCTTAGAGAATGTGGGAGGCCAAGAAGTATATTCATTTACAGATGGATTCTCAGGTTACCATCAGATCAAGATAGCTCCAATAGACATATATATGACTACTTTTTCTACAGAATGGGGATCCTACTAGTACACAGTCATGCCATTTGGGATAAAGAATGCACCATCCATATTTTCAAGAGTAGAAACAACTGCTTTTAAGAAATTCATACATCAGTTTTTAGAAGTATATTTGGATGACTGGACTATGTATAGTCTGCTAAAAGATCATGTAGAAGTACTAAGGCTAATGTTGGAAATATGTAGGCAGTGTCATATATCATTAAACATAAAAAAATGCATCTTTGGGACACCTTTTGGGATACTATTGGGTCATATAGTGTGTAAACAAGGTTTACTAGTGGATCCTGTTAAGATTGCAGTCATTGTTAATTTACCACCACCAAAATCAGTGTGCCAGTTGAGAGAAACACTAGGACATACAAGCTATTACAGGAAATTTATAAAAGGGTATGTGTAGATTACTGCACCAATGGAAAAACTGTTAAAGAAGGATATCATATTTCAGTGGAATGAGGACTTTCAACAAGGGTTGGACACCTTAAAATAAAAAATAAAAAATGGTCACAACACCTATCCTAGTATTCCCAGATTGGGAAAAGACATTTCATGTGCATGTAGATGCATCAACCATAACACTTGGAGCAATTCTGGTGCAACTAGGAGCAGGGGACTTAGATCATCCTATAGCCTTTGCAAGCAGAAAATTGTTAGAATCAGAGTAGAATTACAACACCACAGAAAGAGAAGGCTTAGCCATGGTATATACACTTCAGAATTCAAGCACTATTTACTGGGTAAACATTTTAAGATGTTCACAGATCATTTTTCCCTAAAATATTTAGTCAACAAGCCAGTGTTGGGGGGGGGATCTGTAGATGGCTATTATTATTCCAAGAATTTGATTTTGAAGTGATAGTCAAACCAGTGAAGTTGAATGCAGAACTTGATCACCTGTCAAGGGTAACTAATGGAGAAAAACCTACCAATTTGGAAGCATTTTACATAAAAAATAAGAAAAACAATTGTTTCAAGGTTTGAAAGATTATTCATGCATTTTTATTTTTTGAAACTCTTTTTCATTGTAGAATTAGTGTACAATTTTCTTTTCTAGTGTTCTTATAAGTTTTATTTTTGCAAGAGTCTCAAACAACATCATTTCACTAGTACATATGGGGTCAAAATTTGACTAAATATTACGATGATAAGGATAAAATTAATGGTATTGTCAAAAACATTAGTTGGGCCCCCCAATGTTTGTCCTAATTACGATTTTTTTCTCTATACATCGAACTTACGATGAACTGAGATTCACCAATTTTATTTAATTATATGCTTTCTTAAGTCATGTATATTTGATATTTTTCTTTTGGGTTGCACTTGTCATTGTAGTGGCACATACTCTAGGGGTCGAATAATTGGAATACGATCATGGGTTTAAAACCTAAATTGTCAAAGTAGGGCGGCCTTTGAAAACAATCAACATTCAACCTTGTATTTTTTTCATCTTTCTTTTGTTTTACCCATCCCTACATGCAGATATTTCTAGTGAGGGTTCAAAGTCACATGCCCTTTGACATGGGTCACAGGTTCAAATTTTCAACTCGACATCAACCTCACATTTTTTATATACTCATCTTGGTATAATTTCCAATTGATTGGGTTTGCATTCATGTTCATGGCCTTTTGTATACTTATTGTGAGTGCTTTGTTCATTGGTTATTCTTATTTGAAAAATTAAACTAAACCAACTTATGAGGGTAAAGAGCTTGCAGGTAATGGCAAGGATTCACACAGTCACACCCATGGATTCAATACCAAAGACGAGTATAGCTATCTCATGTGTCCTACTACAGGTTTTGTGCCTTGGAATTCTATTTCATCTCCACACCCTGACTTTTGTGGTCGTGATATATGCTTTAGGGGGTTTCTAGATTTGTTGTGATTATAAAAATTCATTTTCCCATGATACATACAACATTTTTTAAGGATGTAGGTCCACAAGGAATATGAACCATTCCATTATTCTACCTAGAGGAATCTTTCCAAAATGGTTTTCATTCTCTGTAGGTTTGACATTTGAACCCTTGTCTGTGAGTTGTAGAATGTAAATGCTCTTTGTAACCCTACTTCTATGTGAACTATGGTAAATGAATGCTTTCATTCATCTTATGTGAATAAAAATATGGATACACCCGATGGATTTCACACGGTACACTATGCCTTTATGAAAAAATTACTTTCTATAAATGGAGGAAATAATAAATTTCTTAATCTACAAAACCGATTTTCATTCATTTTAATTAGATAGATTCTCTTTGATGGATCTTGGCTGCTAGAAGAAACATTCACTTACTGCAAACTCAAATCATGTTTCATATCTGCAACAATAGCACCGGTTCCTTTGTAGCACTAATAACATTATTCTTAGCAACCAAAACCCAATATTATAAAAAAGAAAATAACGAGTTTTATTGTTCGGGTATATTCATGACAGTACCAACAAACTCAAACTAGGAACCATATCATTATTTACTAATCCTATTAAAAGTAGTGCAACCCATCATAAAAACCGATATGGAAGTTGGATGTACCAATGTTGAGAAGGTTATCATACTGTGTAAAGAAAGAATAGTGAAAGAGGATATGGACATGCTTTGTGTTATGGACGAGTAAGGAATTGGATTAGACTTTGATACCTATTCCTTTCTGCAAGGCTGTACAAGAATGAAAGTATTTCTTGAGGTAATGGTTTCCTGTAGATATATCAAGTCACAAGAACAAATAATATGACCTTGAAGAAGATGACATGTTCCTCTCCGAGGTTCCATATTTGAGATCTCACACTTGTATGGTTTAAGCACAGTCCCAGACCAGTTTAAACTTTTAAGTTATCCTTAACTAGTGATCTTCATATTTTTCATCTAAATCTTGTGTACCATAAGCTTAGAGTGTCCATTGAATTCTACATTATAAAAAGATGCGAGAGAGAAAACACACTTATAAGCATTGATCCAGTGCTTGGAAAATTTTGGATATTGAATCTTAACCATTATGGGCTTAACATCCTTGATCTTTCCTCTTGAGGTTTTTTCTCTTTGTGGAGATCCAACTCCCTTTCTCTGTTCTCAATGCATGAAC
>JZKD02S0437215.1:137501-148071 GCA_000966675.3 Picea glauca
TTTATCCCACATTGCTTTGGCAGTATCAAGATGCATCACCTTTACAAACTCATCTTCAGCAAGTCCATTCAAGATAGCATTCATCCCCTTAGCGTTAAAACTAAATTCTAACTTATCATCCTTGTTGGTTAGCACAACAGGCTTTGTATATCCAGTCTCTACTACATCCCAAACATCAGCACCCAAGGCCATTAAGTATGTTCTCATTCTAATCTTCCACAAGGCAAAATTTGTTCCATCAAACAGAGGGGGCTTAGAGGCCGAAGCCCCCTCATGACTTGTCATGTTTAAGTTTATAGATCTACCTTTAAATAAAAGGAACCGACTCTGATACCAATTGTTGGAAATACTAAAACAATTGAGAAGGGGGGGGTGAATCAGTTGTTTATGAGCCTAAACAATATTATACCTTTTAAATATTTGTAATCTTCCTTCAAGTGATCATCAACAATATACAGCATATGGACCGTAAAAGTAAAGACCATCAGTCACACATAAAGTACACACAGAGATAGATTTTCATGAGGAAACCCATAAAGGGAGAAAACCTCTTCTTCTTCAAAATGATAGGTAGTATTTTTCAGTTCTGTACATCATTTACAATTGAGCACCAACTCAATGTGAGGTTACTACCTCTATTTTACAAGCTGCAACTTGTTTGAGAGAACCAACTCTCTGGTTTCTCTAGCACCCACTAGAAGGAAGCACCAACTCCCTGAATATTCCAGCACCAACTGGATGGAAGCACCAACTTCCTGAATGTTCCAGCATCAACTGGATGGAAGCACCAACTTCCAGTTACACAGGCTCCAACCTACATAATAGAGAACACTAGTTCTCCCTCGCACCTCCCTGCCACCCTGGTTTCTCTGGCTGCAACCAGATGGAAGCTGCAACTTCCTGTGTTCAAGCTCCCACTTGAACCTTTGAGGACGACATTCCTCCTGAGCACCTCCCAACCACCCTTGAATATCAAATAATGAATACATAGACAATTACTCAGATAAATCAATTCTTACATTCCTTTCTTTGTTCTGTAAGTCTGATCTTCCACAAACTGTTCTGCAAATCTTCTCTTCCTCTGTCTATTTAGCAGGTCTGCTCTGCATCAACTCGTACTCTCATTCTGCTCTCCTTCAACTCATTCTGTTATTCTTCTCTGCATTTTCTCTTTCTCTGCTATTCTGCTCTGCGTTCCATTTCACTCTGCACATATACTTCCTTTCCTACCACGCATCCTCTTCTGTATTCTTTCTTACTGTTTCATTCCTTTCCTATCTTGAACAGCCAAGCATACACAGTCTATTTCATCTTCTTTTATACACACGAGCATGATGTTTCAACTTCTTAACTTCTTGGGCAAAATGACGAAAACTGTCCAGCCAACCGAAACGCCAACTGATCGACATCTAATTTGCAATCATGAGTCCGTTCACTAATGGATTTGTAACTGAAAGGTTAATCTGTGAGAAAGAACAGTAACCCTCCGCTTACATTCAAGTTTTATCCACACCGTTGGATGACCTTTATTATTCTTTCCTTTTTAAAACGGATTTCGGCATTTCGGCATTCGGTAATTCTGTGCTGAGTGTCTTGACACTTCATTTCGTGATCTTCGAAGTTCCGATACAGAACTTTTCTACACTAGCTCCTTCCCCCACGTGACCACACGTGGTGACCACATGTTGCGCTAAAAGTCACTGCAAACTCATGATCTTCATCGACCCTGATTGACGGTCCATGATCTCGATGAATCAACGGTCCAGATCTTTTAGAGATCTCGCATCTCGTTGTTCCTTAGTTGGAGGTTCTCGTCACTCCAAGTCGCGATAGGCGAAGCTCCGAGATGGAGCTCAGATCAACGATCCACGTTTTTGGTGATTCGACGATCCTGATCTTTTCGTGAATTCGCATCTCGTAGTTCCTGTAATGAAGGGTCTCATCACTCCAAGTCACGATAGCCGAGACTCCGAGATGGAGTTACATCAACGACCCAAATCCAAGCTTGATTTAACGGCTGTGATTGAATCGCCATATTGCATATCGCGATTTCGCATTTCTTGTTGCAGTGTTTTTGTCACTCTATGTCGCGATTCGCGAAACTCCGATGTGGAGTTTGATCAATGGTCCAGGTCTGATATTGACTTGACGACTGCGATTGAATCGCAATATCGCATATCGCGAAATCGGGGTTCTTGTTGCATTTGTTTCAAATCGTGATTCACGAAACTCCGATACGAGCTGTGATCAACGGTCCAGGTTATTTCTTGATCTGACGGTCCAGATTCAATTGTGATTTCGCATATCGTGAAATCGACATTCTTGATGCATTGAGTTCTTTGCCTCTTGAGTTCACGATCCCTGAAACTCTGATAAGAAGTTAAATCAACGGTCCATATATGATCTTCTATTCAGCGGCTGCGATTAAATCGCGAAATCGCATATCGCGATTTCGGGGTTCTTGTTGTTAAATGATTTTGACATTTCAAAGTCTCGATCCTCGATACTTCGACAGTGACTAGAATTAACGGTCCAGATCAAAGTTTGATCTGACGGCTCAGATTTCATCGCGAATTTGCATATTGTGATTACACCCGCTTCTTCTTGCAGTTTAAAGACCGTGCAGATTCTCTTCGATCCAACGGTGGTTAGACCTTGCGCTCGGATCTGACGACTGAGATCTGTCTCCCTCTTCAACGATCAGAGATTCTTCTTCACAAACTTTCTCTCATGCATTGCTTTCGATCATTCGCTGCCTTTGATCTTTCACTGCTTTTGATCAGTCACCTCTCTGTTCTTATCTTCTGTTTGACTGTCAATTACAAACTTGTTGTTCTCATGTCATCTTCAGAACCACAACTGTACTTGCCATCAATGACAAGTATACACTACCTGTAAATATGCTAACAATCCTCTGTACATTCTTCATGCCATTTGCTTTCTATTACATATTTACCAACATTATAATCACAGATCTCTGTCTCAGCTAAGGTTTCCGACATCTGAGTCCTGCAACCACCCCTGCCTCTACCTTGGGTGAGACTTCATCTGCTTCACAGGTGTTTTCGAAAGGGATGATAGTTAGGGTTTTAGCATAGAGGGGCTTCCACAGTGCAACATATTAGGTATCATTTTTGGGATTAACTGTGTAGTGTAAGTCATTAATCTATGACCCATATCCATGAGTACTAGTCATAACTGACCAATAATTCTCATGATTTGAATGGTCGCAACTGACCAATGAAATGAATCACATAGCATCAATCATCACTTATGAGGCTTGCACCCAGTAACTAGGACTTCCTAGGTGGTCACCCATCCCAAGACGCCTCTAGCTCAAGCGCACTTAACTGTGGATTTTTCCCCACAATCAAGCCCACTTATCTTGCTACCCCATTTGCAAAACCTTAGCAAGTATTGTGCCTTATGAACTATCTAGTTAGAGCTCCCTTCACTCTATGCTTAAATAATAAGAATGAAGGGAGCTCTAACTGGATAGTTCATAAGGAACAATACTTGCTAAGGTTTTGAAAATGGGGTAGCAAGCTAAGTGGGCTTGATTATGGGGAAAACTCCATAGTTAAGCATGCTTGAGCTAGAGGCGTCTTGGGATGGGTGACCACCTGGGAAGTCCTAGTTACCGGGTGCAAGCCCCAGAAGTGATGATTGATGTTATGAGATTCATTTCGTTGGTTTCAATCCCATTTCTTCACCCCTGTAAGCATCACCCGATGCAATGAGTGTTAAGCGGACTATTCAAATCATGAGAATTATTGGTCAGTTGCGACTAATACTCATGGATATGGGTCATAGATTAATTACTTACACTACACAGTTAATCCCAAAAATGATACCTAATATGTTTCACTGCGGAAGCCACTCTACGCTTAAATAATAAGAGTGGGGGGAGCTTTAACTGGATAGTTCATAGGCACAATACTTGCTAAGGTTTTTCAAATGGGGTAGCAAGTTAAGTGGGCTTGATTATGGGGAAAACTCCATTGTTAAGCGTGCTTGAGCTAGAGGCATCTTGGGATGGGTGACCACTTGGGAAGTCCTAGTTACCAGGTGCAGGCCCCGAAAGTAATGATTGATGCTATGCGATTCATTTCGTTGGTTTTAATCCCATTTCTTCACCCTTGTGAGCATCACCCGATGCAATGAGTGTTAAGTGGACTATTCAAATCATGAGAATTATTGGTCAGTTGCGACTAATACTCATGGATATGGGTCATAGATTAATGAATTACACTACACAGTTAATCCCAAAAATGATACCTAGTTAGGGTTTTGTTGGTGCACTCTTGAACGTTGAACCTTGGGTTTGCCCCTGTGCCAACATAGGGCAAAAAATCCTAACATAAATTCTACTGTCATATATGAAAGTTAATGATGAACGATTCATATTGACTACAAAAATATAATATTTTACAAGACAATTTTCCCTAAAATAATTATTCCGAGGCCCTGCCCCCGAACCCCACCAAGGGGGCCTCCAATGAAGTTTCTCCACCCCGCTAGGACCCCCTGGCGACAAATGTGGGAGGGAAATCCCCCCATCAAGAACTAATATCTAAACATAGTTGAAATAAGACCTCTAAATCAAGAAGATAATCAAGCTCCACACCCAACATGGTACACTCTATTCTCATGGGTTTTGATTGGCTAAAAATGATGTTTATGGCCTCAAAATTGACTTGCAAGTTAATGGCCTTAAAAAACTTGAAAAATTCATAGAAATTTGATTATTTTTAGTGTTTTAACAGTCCTTTGATCCTAGTCATCGATCTCAAATCAGAAGAAATATGGACTGTTGACCCACTCCCCATCAGTGATTGAAAATCAAATATTTTTTTATTGTAAACCAAACTTGCCCACTGATCTCCCCAATGCCTGATCATTGGCCATCGACCGTCATTTGTTTCTCTTTACAAACCAAAATTTCTTATGGATCCTCCTGATTCCTAATCATCGACCATCGATCATTGATTATTTCTCTTGGAAAACCAAAACTGCTCACAAATCTCCCTGACACCCAATCATAGATCATTGTTCATCTCTTTGCTAATGTGGAAACTATGTTGAAGTGGCATGAGACATAGATGTTGACACGGTGTGAAAAATCATCCTGAAGCACAAAATTGGTTGATGTGAAATAACACGTGGATGTTGACGTGCCATGACACATGGATGTTGATGTCATCATCACTTTTTCCTTCATCAGAAATCAACCACTTCTCTTGGAAGACTTAAAACACTTCGCTAAATTTTTCGACACCCGATCATTGGTCATTGGCAATCGAATATTTTTCTTGGTCAAATGAAAACTCTCAATTTTTTTTTATCGATCCTTGATCATTGTCCATCAACGATCGACGATGCTCTCAATATGCATGAAACCTTCGCCAATTTCTATCGATCCCCAACTGTTGGTCATTGACGATTTTTGTTAGAGAACTTCGACACTTGGAATTTTTTGACCAAATTCTCGTTAAATTTGGACCGTCAATATACATATTCAAAATTATCTGGGTCATCAATATATAAATATTTTCCAAACTTTGTCGACACCCGATCATCGACCATTGGTCATCAAATATTTCTTTTGGACACGTGGAATTTTTTCCAAAATATGCCAATCCCTAATCATTGGTTGTTAGCTATCGAAGACTCTTTTGGACGAATACAAATCTTCACCAGACTTGTCGATTCGACCATCAACCATCGGGGAATTTTGTTGGCAAACTTCAACACTTAGAAATTTTAGCCCAATTCTCTTACAAATATGGATCATCGATCTTCTCATTTTCCCATTCACCAAAATTGAATCTCGTTCGTTGATCTACTCAACCTTTCAAACGGTCGAAACCTTACGAATTTTTAAATTTATTAAAATGAATTTGGGTTGTTGATCTCGTGATTGAACGTGATCTCGATCGTCAATTCATCAACTCTATCCAGCTTCTACAATGGCCATTAAAACTCATATTTTGACCTTCTAAGTTGAATTTAACTATGCAACCTTGAATATTGGCTCCATCTGTGTCTCCCAGTCTATATTAAAGTGTTTATATGCTCATCAACCATATCCAAGGGTTCTTTCATAAGACCATTAGTATGATTGAAAATGAGCATGTCTTCGTCTTCATGTGTAGGAAGAACAGAGGTTGGGGCAGATTCAACTAGATCTCCAATGTCTTCATCATTAAGAATAGTTTCTTTTTCAAATTCATGTACATGAGGAGAGAAAGGATGGACAACCTCACCTTCATCAAGTGGGATAAAAATTAATGATGCCTCACATGTTGTACCTTATCAAAATTATTCTTTCTCTTCATGGCCATGCTCCTCCATCGCCTATTCATAACAAGAGGCTTGATCCTTAATACAAAGTGCTTTTTTCTCTTTTCTCCAAGAGGATTTTTCTTATCTAAGGGATCCGCTAATACTTATTTGCTTCCAAATTCATGGAATAAAGTATCATCAAGATCTTCAAAAGGGTCATGATTCATCATATCATGTTCTTGATGTGGAGGAGGAGCAGAGGCCTAGATGTCTTCATCGAATGGAAGGGCATATACAATCACTTTATCTTCATCAAGTAGGAGCATGGACACTGATTCCTCTTCATCATTGAGATCTTCTACTTTGTAGAGATGTCATTCAAAGAAATTTTCCCTCAAATTCTCAATCAGATCCAAGGGAAACATCATTTCTTGAAAATCATCCTCAAGGTTCTGAACCATTTCTTCAAACTTATGGGATTTCGGTCCATAATGTGTGAGGAATTCTTATATGAGGATGGTTAAATCCTTTGAGATACAAGCATGCATGATCAAATTCCTATGTTTCTTGTCCAGCGATGCCAGGAACAATTGCATTAATTCATCACCCTGGGTTATCTTATACCAATAAATGTATTAAAAAAATTGACAATATATGCAACAAACAAACACGGGTTACCATCAAACTTTGGGATATCATTCCACCATTTCAACAAGTTTTCATCATATACCTCCATGGTTCAAAAGATGGAAAGGGTAATCAGGGAAGGTGGTTTCTTAGGATGCTGGAGTCACCAGATGAGCTTCAAGAAGAGGTCATCAAGGGTGGAAGGGGAACGTCCTTCAAGTGGAGTCGCTAAGAAATCTTGGGGTAAATGATTTGGGATGGAAGCTTGCCAAAGTGTTGTTAGGGCACGAAAGAGGATTCCAAATCCTCCTTGGCAATGACAACAAAATTTTATCAGGTTGGGAAAAGCCCGACCCAAACCACAAGATGGAGAAAACTAGGAGAATACCTACCCACTATCACCCTAGATAACTATTCTCATCACTTTAGAGGTGAATTGATCACCTCAATGGGGGAATCTCGGGTGACCCTAGGGGAATTGAGATGGAAGATGGAGAGATAATGAGAGGAACCCCTCAGGTCAATTATGGAAGAAGTATGAGGGATTGAAAATGAGTCTTTTTGAAAGGAAATGATTTCCAAAGACTTGAGTACCTACACCAAAGTGTTAGACCTACCTGAAACAAGAAAAATAAGAGTGATACAAGCCTTAAGATCAATGGGACAAGCCAGTGAATCTTGTTGTCCTGATTTATAGAAGTACACAAATATGTGTGTGTGTGTGTATCAACAATGGAATCAATTTCTTACTGCAAAAATAACCATCAAAAGCATCAATTATTTATTGGGCAATGAAGCACTAAATATGTAGACTAATTCCCAAAACTTTAGCACAATCTTTGATGGTGAATTAGGGATGAAAAAAGATGTTTTCAATTATTTTTCAGAGAAGCCAAACGGTTGTAGTGAATATTTTATACAACATCAACTTTTACCAAAGGAATTAGCCAAATATTTTCCCAACAATAGCCAACATCAAGTATATTAACAATAACAACTTTCTAACTATTTCCAACAATAAAATAGTGAAAAATTAAGCTTGAATAAAAGAGTTTGCAACAACCCTAATTGTTGTAGCATAATTTTGTAACAATATTAATATATCCTTGACCAATCAAAATGCCTTAGTGGCTCAAGCAAGCGATTAAGGCAAATAATTGATTACACTTTGAACAAATTCAATATCTCGTAAAACCACGTATTTCAATGCAAGTATTTTATTTCTTCAATGCAATAAATGATTAGTGCCTTGCAAAATGGGTTATGGATTCTTCTTGTAGTAGGTTAGACCTACTACCTCTCAAGGGGTGTAAGCCCTTTTACTCCCTTGAGCATGTAACCCTAACAAGGTAAGATCTAGGAGGGTGTAAACCCTTTTACTCCTCCTAGCAACCTTTGCAATAGTCCTTTCAACAAACAACAATGATAAAACTTGGTGGAGGGTGTATGCCCTTATACTCCTCCAAGGATCTAGCCAATAAAAACCATGGAACAAGAAATAAACCTAACAAATGGATATTTTCCTTACAAATTCCAAGAAAAATGCCAAGACAAACCCTAGTTACAAGAATTTTCATCACCAAGGAAAGATAAAGAACCTCCAAGAGATAGTGCACCACTTCCTTCTGTAAGACAATAGATAGATCATATCACAATAGAGAGAGAGAATGAATTTTCCCAAGTAGGGAGAAAATTTCAGTCAAGTATCCTTCTCCATGTGGAAGATCTATGATAAAAATGAAATAGAGATGATCTCTATTTATACAAAAACCTATAATAAGAGTTTGTACACAAAACTTAGGGTAAACCACAAAGTAAGGGGACAAAACCCCTTACTTTTTCCCTTTTACACAATAATACTATTTAATTCATAATTTGCAAATGAAAGAAACCCTAAAAGTAAAACATCACCCTTCTAGGGCAACGTTTTGGCACTTAGAAGCAAAACATGGGGTTGAGGATGAATGTGCTAGGCCTCCAGAGGCCATGTGTCCTCATGCCAAGTCTCTCCTCCATGATCCAAGTCGTTCTTCCTTCAAATCGCGCCATGTGTCGTTATCACCACCAAACCCTAACCCATGCATGACGTCAAGCCCTCAAAGTGTGACTTTTTGGCCTCCAAAGGCCAGATATTGGGCTAGTAGGGGCATGGGTAAGGTCCTCCTAAAGTTTTCATCATCATCCGAAGTGTGGTCCATGGTATCCAACCTGTGGGATTCAATCCCCAAGGAAGCCCAAGCTAAGCTTGTTCTTCCAAATTTATCCACCAAACAAGGTCCTACAAAGACAATGAATACACCCTCCAAGGATCTCAAGCCAAATGCATCATGATGAGTAAATCAAGTCAATAAAATATCCACATGAGCATCTGCATCCAAAACCACTTCATCAAACTAAAAAATTGTTTAAAGACCTTATGCAATTTTCCAATTTTAGGTATGGGAGGGTTCCCCTAAGTCAAGGAGTGCTTCCCAAAAGAAACCCCTCTTTAAGACATGTGGAGAAAATGACATGGATGGGAGAAATACTTTTGGGCATGAAGTTCATGACATACAATGGATCGTAGTGTCTCATCTATGGGTGCCTTTGTAGAGGGTGAGTTGCACCTTCATCTTCAACGCATCCATTTTCCAAGCCCATTTATTGCCATTAGTTAATTAGATTCCAAACATTGGGTACTCCCTAAGAGTGAATCGATTAGCTTGGGAGGCAGCACCACAGTGTCAGTTGAAGGGAGAAGAAAACATAGTGCCATGGGGGTATAGTCTAGTTTGTAACTCACTTTGTGTAAATCCCTCAATCAAGTGGGACATTTATATTATGTGTTTGCTTTTGCAGGTCTTTGATTTTTTAGGAGAAGCATTTCATTCCTCTTAAGACCTATTTGGGCGAGCATCTGGAAGATTCATGATTAGGATTTTATCTTTTACCAGCTATCACCCCTCTGGGCCTTCAACCCCTTCTTTCCATGAAATGAGGAACAACCCCTTCTTGAGTCAGTACACCCGAAAACCTAAAAGATAAGAAGGTGGGGGGACAAAGTGTGGAAAGTGACAAGTATGGTAAGGAATGGCACTATGACTTGTCAAGGGGACCTCCCAATAACAAATCCATCCCTAAGGGTGACCACTTACTAGGGAACAATTTCAACCACCAAGGTGAAACAAGGTAAAGAGCATAAGGTCCAAGGAGGCGTTACATAATCAAAATCAGTTTCAAATGAAACAAACTCAAATGCCTCAAATATTGAAATGACACTCACCATAATACCTGGCTTGTACCTCATGGAGAAAGACCCAATGTCTTCCGGAAGAAAGATGGTGTGATGGATACCCTCATGATGAACCTGGAATATGTGGTGGTGAAGCAGGTCTCCATCTGTGTAAGTGGACATTGTTGGTCAATTTGTCTCTCGGTACTCCATGTCTGCAACCTGAGGGCCTTGAGACATTATCTCCTTAGTTATCCATAGAATTGAGGATAACAGGTCCGTAACAAATGATCCATAGATGGTTTTGCATGGTTTCTTTCAAAATATTAACAACATCAAGGAAGTCTTGTTTCATGGCCAGAGATGACGGGTCATATGCATTGGACATATACCCCTATTCTTGCATCCATAAGACTCAATATTTCCTTGTGATGATTCTGGGAAATC
>JZKD02S0437215.1:158228-190313 GCA_000966675.3 Picea glauca
TCTATGTCAATCTTTTAAATTATTCTCTTAACCAATTACCTTAGATTTACGAAGTTGTCCTAAATCCTTAGTTTTAAAGAAAAATATTACTTCTATACTTGATGTATACGTGAGTTAATCATCATTACGAAGTTGTCCTAAATCCTTAGTTTTAAAGAAAAATATTACTTCTATACTTGATGTAGACGTGAGTTAATCATCATTATTTATTTCTTTCCATGTAAACGATAATTGAGTTCTGCTAACGATTTAGCAAAGTACTCTTTATGTTTTAAAAACAAAATTGGTTGTGTATAATGTATGCTTGGTTTTGCTTGTATTAGGATGTTATTTATCAACTTCTTCTTCTTTTTTTATTTTTTAAAATTAGGAAATTGTATTACTTTCGGTAGCAAAAAAATACTTACATATCCATTGGAACTTGGAAGCCGGCTTGTAAAAAAAGGAAATTAGAATCGGCTCCAGACTCCTAAGAGAGAAAACAAGTACGTTTCGGTGTTTATAGCTAAATTTAGCAAAATAGAAACTGTTAACACAAACATTTGTAATGACAAAATTAACTCAAAGGCACTGTGAATTCTAAGTTCTGGAAATTAGCGCTACCGAAATTTCCGGAAGCATTCTCTGTTTTTCATAAAACATTGGTGCTACCAAAATTTCCGGAAGCATACTCTCAAAAACACACACGCGTTTTCTTTCGGTTTGCCCGTTAGTTTTCATGTCAGTTAGCGTCAAGATTACAACACCTGTTTATAGACCACGTCATGTAATATGAGTGTTTGGCATGGATCTCAGTTCGAATGGATTTTAACATCACGTTTAGGGTTTGGGTGTCATCATGAGCATTAGAGTTAGGCGTCATGTCTCATGTCTATCCGTCCTAGGTGTCACTGTCCCCTATTAAAAGAGCTTCCACGTCTTAAGTTCGAATCTGAGGTCACTACTCATTATTTAAAATGATCTATTAAACCCGTTGCATAGCATGCTGCCAGAATTTTCGACGTTTTCAAGAAATTCATGACAGGGTATCTGCTAACACATCCAACACTTAGACTTAGCCACTTGTTGCTCTAATCCTCAGTCAGGCAAACGAGGGAAAATTGCAGTTATCGAACCTATGACTGCTGGTGAATAAGTTGTTGCATAGCGAGCAGCTTGGCGGAAAGCTCCAATTCAAAAGACATTTGGTTTTCCAGCCCGAGAACACCTGTAAGGTAAAGCCCTCCCTGTTTGACTACTCATCTACGCAACAAACAACTATTTATTGTTTTTAATGACTAAGGGAGGTGACATTAAACAGATAGAACTCGAGGGTGCGGATTTGTTAGATGTCAAGCCCCAAGTTAGTCATCTTTTTGTGGAAGCAGGGTGGTATCCTTTCTATACCAGGCTTGGAGGAGAAAACCAGGAGGTTGCCAAGAAGTTTGCCCAATGTTTCAATGGAAAGGAGGTTGATGTTTTGGGCCTTAAGCTACAGGTTACAGATAGCTCAATTGCAGATATTTTCCAGCTACCACAGGAAGGTGAAAAATGGTTCAAGGGACAAGTTATTTCAGGAGGTGATCTCAACAACTTCCACAAAGATGACTGTAGAGATCCCAATTGGGCAAAAGGAATCCCTAGCATCCTCTTGAAAGAGGAATGGATTGAACCTCTTAGGATGATAAAGATATGTCTTACATGTGAGAGGAGGTTCACAGTGGTTTTCTTATACCACATGAGATTCCTTTTCCACCTTGCAGGGATGAAGATGCTGAACTTACCCTTTTTCTTGTTCAAAAGCCTCACCAAGATGTCAGCTTTGATTCAGGCACACCCTACAACATTTGACTACAGTATTTATCACCAAGGAATAATCAAGGTGTTGGTCATAGAAGAGTTGAAGAAAAGAAACCAAACCTGGGAGCATTTTCTCTTCTACAAAGTAGGCCTAGCTGCACTTATTCAGGAATTATCTCATTCTCAGGAACCATTACAACACCAGGAGACTTCTCAGCCCCCTGTATAGAAAGGGAAAGAAGAATAACCTGCATCTTCATCTACTGGTAAGAGGACTAGGAGGAAAGCTAAAAAGATCATTGTATATAAGAAAACTAGGGTGAAAGAGGCTAAAGAAAATACTTTCCTTGTTAAGGCTAAAGAAAATAATTCCCCTATTAAGACTAAAGAAGAAACTGAGAAGGGTGAAATATCTGCACCCAAGGAGCCTAAATCCTTGAAGATCATGCCCTATATTCCTCCTTTCCCAAAGGCATACACCAGAAAAAAGAAGGAACAAGTGCTGTTAGAAGAGCTTGATTCACATACAACTCAAGACATCCAGCAAGCTAAAGAACAAGGAGAAAATTGGATAGTACTTTCAGCAGAAGCTACCCTGTTAGATGAAGAAATAGAAAAAAATGTAGGTTATACAAGACTAATAAGAAGAAGACACACTAGACCCAACAACAAAATCAGGCTTAATGTAAAGGCCTTGAAAAACCCAACATTGAAGACTGAGGTCATAGATGTGGACAAGAAATTTGAATAGCTACAGGCTGTAACCCTGTTGGCCCTTGACCAATTTTTGGGAGATACTTGGTCATATTTGACCGTTTTTGGGACTTCGATGCCCTATCAAAGGAAGCGCACAAGACGAAGCAAAGATCACGGGATCTCGACCCACTTTGGGTCCTTTTTGGGTTTTTGGGGATAATGTAATGGGATTGGGATGTCAGCCCGTGGGTTTACCCACGCTTTACCCACGCTTAGGCCCACTTTTGTAAATGTATAAGAAGAATTCTAGGATATATAAGAAGAGGCTATAAAGCGAAGTTAGTAGTGGCTTAGTGATAAGAGTTGATCTATGTGATAAACTTGCAGAGATGAGTGCAAGTATTGTAAGTGCTGAGTGCACAGATTGTAAGGAGGCTCTGTGCTAGATCTACTCGGGGAAGGAGGATCTGGCGGGGTGCACATAGATCTCCTGTCCTATGCGGAGTAGGATTTTGATAAGCTCTATGATGTAACCTGATTGACTGAAGCTAATACAGAAGAAGAGTTGGGGGACGTAGCCCCAGGGTGGGGGTGAACCATGTAAACACTGTGTGTCATGCTTTGTGCTTATTCTTAGATGTTTCATATTGCTAAGTGCTTATATTAGATTGGATAGATATATTATTTCTTTGTGCTTCTGATATGTGAATGAATGTTAGATATGATATATATGAAGATGCTTAGTGCTGATCTACTGGATTTGATCTGTTTTACTCTTGATAAGTGATGAAATCTTATATCTAAGTGAATACTGCGATGCTCTATACTTTCTGCGAAGTATAATAAGGAATGTATATTGATGAATGACCTATGCTAAATGCTTGCTAAGTGTTGTAACCACAACGTTGTGTCCCAACTAAGGTCGCAGACACCTGAGTCTTGCAACCACCCCTGCCTCTACCTCGGGTGAGACTTCATCTGCTTCGCATGTGTTGCCAAAAGGGCCGGTAGTTAGGGTTTTATTGGTGTGCTGTTGTAGCGTTGAACCCTGGGTCTGCCCCTATGCCAACAAATGGTTCCCTTGTCAGGACCTGGAACTGTGATTGCTGGGAACTAAGAAAGAAAAGATTTGTGCAAAGATTCGATCTAGAAATCGTGAAAGCTCTATGCGTAGATCTATTTCTCTAGTGTGCATATTTTCATTCGACCCATGAAGCTTTGTGCTAAAAAGAGAAGGCCATATTTGAAGAAAAGAAGCAAGATCTGAATGCTTTGTGCTCTAAGAAAGGTAAAAGTAGAAGTTTCTAAGTAAAAAAGGTCAGATTTGCAGAAAAGAGGTAAGATATGTAAGCTCAGTGCTCTAATAAAGGTAAGAATAGTTAAAAGTTCTTAGATCTGAAGGCTTTGTGCTATGTAGAAGTAAGATAAGTGGAAATTTTGTTTCTAAAAATATGGATCTATGTATATTTAATAGAGTCTGTCCTAGTTTGGAAACTAGGCCCTTAATAGATGAAAGAAAGTTTGATATGACTAGATCTGATAGATATGTTATACCTATGCATAGAAATAATGTTTGGACTAACAAGTGGATGCAGGATCCTCGAAATAATTTTTTGCAGGCTAGCTACCATAACCCTAGTGCACAGTACAGAAGAGGTTGGGGATCATTTAAAAGAAAGAGAGGATTAACCTTCTATTACAGTTGCCGAAGAACGAGACATCTTGCTAAGGAATGCCATGGTGGAATACCTAGTTGTCTCTGTTGCAAAGCTTTGGACCACGAAGTATTAGATTGCCCTAGAATGATTGCTAAAATTGAAGGAATGAATCTGAAAGAAGAAAACCCTAAGGAAAATCCAGAAATAACAGAACCCCAGAGAGAATCAGACAAGATGTTACTACAGATACAAGACACCTTGAATAATCACCGACATGTTAGATTATCATAGGTCTTTAACAAGAAAGAATGCATCGAGGTAAGAATAGGAGACTTCGACATTGATTGTGTTTTGGATGAGGAAACAAAGGTGAATTTTATGACAGAAAGAACTTGGGAAGCTATAGGGAGGCCTTTTATGACCCCTTCACTGAGTGGAATAGGGTTATTCAGAGGGAAACTAGTGAACCTATGTGGAAGGCTCAATCAGATATCTATGAATTCTAATGGAAATTCAACAGAAGAAGATTTTGAGATTATCAAATTTATTGAGGACAACGCCTCGTTTACTATGTTACTTGGAAATCCTTGGATTGAAAGAGATCAAGCTAGAAAGAAGGAAGAAGAAAAAGTTTTAGAACAACATAGACAAGAGTTAAAAGACTTCATGACCAGAAGGATTGCGCATTTTATTGAAGAACATGAGAACATATCGAAGCTATATCAGACTAGGAACCGAGATGTCAAAGTTATCAGAACACCAGAGGACTCACAGAAGACTGAAGTTTCTATCTTAGATAAAGAAGAGATGTTATACCTGAACCCTAAGAAAGAACCTCAGCAGCGCGAAGTAACTATATCCAAGGAAAATAGGAACCATAACGGGAAAAGAACTACTGAGACGAAGCTCACTGGAAAGAAAGCTAGAAAGTTAATTAAGAAGAGGGAAAAAATTGAAAAGTTGCAAGAGATTCCAGATAGAACATCGCAGAAAGAAAACTTGCAGAATGGAAGCTTCATCGAGATATCAGAACAATGACCTATGGCACTTCGCTGCGATGAAGAGATATAGCCATTGGACTAATATACCTGTTCGAATTCCTCCCCGAATGAAAAAAAAAGAATTAAAGGATCATCACTAGACCGTTGGACCGCACAATAACGGACAAATCAACGTTAATGGAAAGTTCATGCCCGTTGCAAGAAGATCGTTGCTGAATTTCTTATTTAGTGTGTCGTGTCATGCACGAAGAACACTTTTTCCAACTGAGAATTAGAAGCCCGCAGACTAGTAGTTGTATACAGTGGTCATTGCGATATGGTTGGTCATCTTAGTACAGTATATGAGATCATTGTGCACCCCGATTAATTTTTCTTTCTGAGTGCGTATGTCTGACGAATTTAGCACAACTGAAAAATCTGCAAGAGAAGTACTTGCTAGCCTCAGAATTGAAAGAGTCATGCCGAAACGAGGGTTGTCTACAGGTTTACAGGCATCATTGATGAGAGGAGTGCAAGCCTCCCCATCGACTGCTCGAGCAAGAACAGCTCGAGCCGGTGCAGAACGCACAACCAAACATAAAGATGATATGGCCAACACGAGGTTGGTTCTATCCATCCTATATGCTTACATACCACCTCTGGGTAGTGCGATCAACAAAGACAACGTGCCTAGAGACTTCGAGTACACTCTAGTCACCGCGTACCTATCGAAAGGGGTACACGCAATCCTCATAGATCAAGACAAGATTGCAGCATTGAAGTTTAGTGACTTCAACCTAGGAGATTGTAAAGTATACAATATGCTTTCCCCGCACAAGTACCTAACCGGAACCAAGGGCAAGAACTCGAAGATCGTCCCTCAGCAATGGTCTATGAACCTCGTGCAGTCCACTCTGTTGAACGTCATGAAGATCTCACATTTCGGACGTCACCAAGAAGTCAATGCTTGTGTTAAGCTACTCCTGGCGAGCTACCATGGAGGATACCTATGGTTGAACCACCGCATCACAGTTGATCCAGTGTTGATCAATAGGATCACAGGTCTTAGCATGCAGGGCCCTGATCCCCATGACTACTATCCTGGAAAGACCGTGGACCGCGCTCTTACTCAGAAGATCAAAGAAACTTTATGGCGATGTTGAGAAAGGAGTGCGAGGATACAAGGTAGCCTCTATTCAGAGCGGTGTAGTGTGCCTTTCGTGTCATCTGATTGTAGGGAATATCGTTCGCAAGAATTGACCCACGCAAGTACCCGGCTTTGTAGTTGATCTCGTAGGAAAGTGCGCAGAGGGACTACAGATGAACTGGGCGAATTACCTGGTGAATCAACTAGAGATCAACTGCAGAGAAGCCCAGGATTAGGGGCATGAATTCCATTTTAGCTGGCTCTTGATACTTATAGCTTTCATTGCATGGGAGCTACCGGAAGATGTAACCTTCCCAGACCTCGACCCTTTTGAGCCCTTAGCCGCGAAGTTCAGTGCCTTATGGTACTCGAATGATATGACCAAACAATGGCAATCCAATGTCGCATTCCACACCTACTACAATTAGTTGAATCACGCCATCCAGTCAGAGCCTCGGATAACCCCGAATACCCTCCTCAATTTTAGTCCCTTAATGAAGTTCAGCGCGGACTGCCACTTCATTTACATCACGCGCTGATGAGAACAAAGAGTAGTTACAATATTATTATAAGTTGACAGAAGAAGACCTGGAGGAAATCACGAAGGAATGGTCGACAAACCTCCTTATTTCAACAGACTCCGCAGAATTATCCGACATCGATAGCACAGAAGCTGCGCAGGATACACCTGGGCCTAGTAAGACGAAGAAAACAACGAAGATGAAGAAGGATGAGGAAATACAGGATATAGACAACAGATCTGTAAGGAATGCATCCATTACACCCAAGTAAGAAGGTACTAATGAAGACTTAGAAGAAGTAGAACAGAGGCCAGGAGACGAAGAGAACTCGTCGAAGAAAAGTAAGGTTTCACCTCTGAAATCTTCCTCCCGGAAGAAACCTAGAACCCTTGTAACCAATATGAAGACCACGCTCACCCCAGATGACTTTAGTTTCCTCCTCGCCACTATGAACAAAGCTATAGAAGAAATAACAGAAAATCAGGAAGCCAAGTAAGAGGCAATGTACAACAAAATTGAGAGTGAGCTCCAAGGAGTGCAGCAGACACTTCAGTCTAGCCACACAGTCTCCACTGCACCCCTGTCAGAAGGAACAACAGAAGAGGGAGATGAACCAGTTCAACCCCGAAAGATTGCTACCACAATAGAAGCATGCCTTTGGAAAGCACAGGAAGAAACCATGCAGGCCACCCAGGCCTTAAAGCAAGCACAGGAGGAAATCATCGAGCAACGCCGAGCTGCATAACAAGAGAGGGACACTCTCCATGCAAAATTGGAAGAAGACAGAGAAAAGATCCAAAAAGAAAAGGAGAAGCTTCTCACAAAGCAGATCAAGATCAAAGAAGTAGTCTACAGATCATTTCGCTCTGTGACTGGCTTAGAGCAGAAAGAAGAAGAACCCTTAGAATGCCAAGTGATGAAGCTTGCTGAAGTTATTCAACAACTTCAACAAAGAGTCGTAGAATTAGAGCTTCAGACCATACTAAGTACCCTGCAAGAAGAGCACGACCAGCGAGAAATGACTGCCTGGAGCACAGTAGAAAGGATTAAAGAACTCACTAAGGAATGAAAACAATTAAGTAGCATAAGTGCGCAGATACACGAGAACCTAGCCGAGAATCCAGAATTACACAAATTGGAGTCGCAGCTCCAGGAGGTGAAGCATGAAGCCGAAAATCTACAGGTGCAGCTGAAGGCCCTATCACCCATAGAGAAAATGAAACGATCTCACAAGCAGCGCATAACACAACAGCAGATCCATATGATCCAAAGCAAGGTAATGGAAGTAACTCAACAACTTCAACCTTTGCAGGATAAGGCATGTCAGCTATTTATAGAGATTGAGAACCAAGGAACAGAGTTGGAACAGGTCGTGAATTCATCACAACAATGCCTAGAAAGGCCGGTGAATGTCGCACTCATCCAAGAGTTTTCTGAGCAAGAAGCAGTTGCAATGCAGTAGGTCGAAGCAACTCGAGCCAAACGCGAGGCGTTTGAAGCAGAATTGGTCAGACCTGAGTGACTCGGGAAGAGTCATAGGTGAGTGTTAGGGGCCCATTGGCCCTTGACCAAGTTTTGGGAGATACTTGGTCATATTTGACTGGTTTTGGGACTTCGACACCCTATCAAAGGAAGCGTGCAAGACGAAGCAGAGATCACGGGATCTTGGCCCACTTTGGGTCCTTTTTGGGTGTTGGGGGATAATGTAATGGGATTGGGATGTCGGACCGTGGGTTTAACCATGCTTAGGCCCAATTTTGTAAATGTATAAGAAGAAGTCTAGGCTATATAAGAAGAGGCTCTAAAGAGAAGTTAGTAGTGGATTAGTGCTAAGAGTTGATCTATGTGATAAACTTGCAGAGCTGAGTGCAAGTATTGTAAGTGCTGAGTGCACAGATTGTAAGGAGGCTCTGTGCTAGATCTACTCGAGGAAGGAGGATCTGGCAGAGTGCGCGCAGATCTCCTGTCCTATGCGGAGTAAGGTTTTGATAAGCTTTGTGCTGTAACCTGATTGAGTGAAGCTAATACAGAATAATATTTGGTGGATGTAGCCCTAGGGTAGGGGTGAACCACATAAATACTGTGTGTCATGCTTTGTGCTTACTCTTAGATATTTCATATTGCTAAGTGCTTAGATTAGATTGGATAGATATATTCTTTCTTTGTGCTTCTGATATGTGAATGAATGTTAGATCTGATATATATGAAGATGCTTAGTGCTGGTCTATTGGATTTGATCTATTTTACTTTTGCTAAGTGATGAAATCTTAGATCTAAGTGAATACTACGATGCTCTGTACTTTCTGAGAAGTATAATAAGGAATGTATATTGATGAATGACCTATGCTAACTGCTTGCTAAGTGTTGTAATCACAGATCCGTGTCCCAACTAAGGTTGCATATACCTAAGTCTTGCAACCACCCCTGCCTCTACCTCGGGTGAGACTTCATCTGCTTCGTAGGTGTTTCCGAAAGGGCCGGTAATTAGGGTTTTGTTGGTGCACTGTTGTAGCGTTGAACCCTGGGTCTGCCCCTGTGCCAACAAACCCCATCTATTGCATAATCCAATGGCCATAAGAGAAAAGTGAAGGGTAAGCCTTTTAAGTGTGAGAAGAGTGAAACATCAAGGAGGAGGAAAGTTTAGAGAACTCATAAGGGAAAAGGTACCACTACAACAGAGCCAGCTTCCAGAGTTACCAGGTCTCAAACTGCATCAGAAAGGAGAACAGGCTTGGATGAGATTGTTGAAGTGGCAACTCACTTAGAGGAGAGGTAAAGAAATTTATTTTCCCGAAAATCTAGTTTTTCCTACTCTAGATGCCTTACCTATGTCTAAACTATCTCATCTCTTTTTGAGTATAACATATGCATAGATTTTCTAAGGTATTAATGCATAATTTTGAAAGAAACATAACACTATCGAAATTTTCGGCAGCGTCGGGACAAACAATTTTATAATGGAATTATACTGGAATTTCTGTCAACGATAACATTGAAGCTATTTTGACAGTTGTTTATAACCCTTTTGAGATGGTTAAAACATGTTTGGGCCTCCTAAAGTTATGGGCACGTGGAAGGCAACTAGTTGATGGTTTTGGGTGATTGGTAGTTAGTTGATGAAGAAACAAGTGGTCCTAAAAATATGGTTCATGGTAGCAACAACCCAACGCAAGATTCAGTGTACCTCAAGCACACGCAACATATTCAACATGATTAGTTTTCTCCTCCTGCTTAACATCTGTCCAATTAGTTAGCTAATGGAGGAAGCATATATCTACTTATGCATATGTTTTTCCTGGGATGTAACTAAATGATTAATGATGTAATTAAGCTGTTACATTTATTTTGGAGGTGGCGTTGGGGCCTCTCCCTATATATTTTGACTTGAAAAACTTTGTAAGGGTGGGTTGGTTCAACTAGAAGCTTGACATTAATAAAATACTCAGTTTTACTTTATGTAGAAGGATCTTGTGATTCAGGAAATGTTTAATGCATGGTATGTTTCTTCTTCTGTTATTTTTCTATTCATCCATTTGCAATAACTGGAGTTTAACAGTGAGAACCCTTTGGAGAATCCAGATGGTTGTTATGTATGTTTTGGTTTTCTGTACATTATTTTCTAGCAGATTCAATAGCATGTGAGTGAAGGTTCATGACTAAGGCATTGAATACTTTAGGCCTATTTTTCAGTTTCTATTCTATAGTTTGTATCTGAAACAAAGCTTTGGATACAGGCTATTTCCTGGTTGTAGGAGTTGCTTAGGATATTTTAAACTTCTTAGGTAATTGTCAGCTTCTTTGTTACACTTCCCACTTCCTAATATTACAGTCTAATCCGTGCAACTCATTCCCTTCCACAATTTGGCAAATATATGAGGTTCTATCTGAGTTAAGATCACTTTCAAGCGTTTTAAGAGGCCATCCCACCTTTTAAAATTTTCCATTTACGAAAACTTGTTTGAAGTGAATCATGATGTGTAACTCTTAACCCTTTGCAGTCAAGGGGTGACTCCTTACGATAACATTAAATGGTGTTGTTGTTGAGGAAGGAGTGTGAAGCTAGCTTCCCTGGGAGAACGACATAGGTCAAGCTCTTGATGGTAGACAAGAGAGGGACGCTAAAATTGACTGTAATTATCTACCCGATGAATCCACAATCAAATACTCCACTGGGGAGGATCCTGTTGACAGAAGATGAGCATAGGAAAGGGGATGTCCAGGTATCAACTTATGAGATTTCTTCATGAACTCTTGTTCTTCTTTATCAACTCTTTCTTGTCTTTTCCTTTACATATAAAGAGGATCATACTATGCTTTGTTTATTCAGATGATCATCAACCTTCCTTTATATATCCATCCTTGAAATAAGAACACCTGCCTTCTGCCTATGTTGTAGATGTTGATCTTGTATCTTCACCTCATCCTATTCATAAGGATGAACTTTGTATTGAAATCCCTCCTGAAATTGATCATCTTTGTAACCATGAGAGTGATGAAGTTGATTCAAAGCCTTCAGAGATCTCATCACCTTCTTCTATTTTGGCTGAGTCTCGCTATCAGCTTGTTAAACCTCATATTCATCCCACTAGTTTTCAAACTAGAATCAGAGACAAGATGTTTAAACCTTTAAGGCTTCCATATCACCTTCATCCTTATCCTATTGATTTCCTTGAGTATCTTCCTCGATTCTCTAGAGAAGATCATGTTACAGTTGAGAGGCATTTGGAAGCCTTTGCGAACTTTGTTGATCAGTTTGAGATAGTCCATGATGATGTTATTATGAGGTTGTTCTCCAAATCTTTGTTTGGAGATGTTGTTGTGTGGTTTAAAGGTTTGGGAGTCGATTCCATTGGTTCTTGGATCGAGCTATGCAATGCCTTTTTAAAGTGTTGGGTGAGAACAAGTCTCTTGATCAATACCTCACTAATTTTTATGCTTTGAGGTGAAGAGAGGAAGAATTTTTTCCCGTCTTCAACAGGAGGTTCTACAATGTTTATCGTAGCATGCCCTTGTAGATACGACCTTCTGAGACTGTTGCGATGGTATACTATGAGATGGCTCAACATTCAGAGCTTTTCCTTCTCTCGAGAGAAATGAAATATTCATCCTTAAGATGCTTATTTGAAGATGCTAAAGAAGTCGAGGAGAACATCCATGCTAGCAAGAGAATTCGTATGCAAGCATATTCTGAAAATTTGCATGTACATGAGCAGGAAGACTGCCAATATGTTTCAGATTCTGAGCAAGAAGACAATGAGTATAAATCAGATTTGGAACAACAACAAAGATTTAAGTATGATTCACATTTGGAATTAGATTCTTCAATAGTTACAGATTTTTCTATGGACAAGGATGCATGTCTAGCTTATGATCAATTTTCAAAGCATGTTGAGCATATTATAACTGTTGATTGTATAGATAGCTACATGTTCTTGGCTGATCATAATTATCAGTCTGATTTAAACCCTATTGTACCACTATCTTGTGATCATCATGCTGAAAACAAAGAGATTGCAATTGTTGATGATCAAGATCTGATCTCAAGGGAACCAAAAGGTTGTTTGTTTTCAAGCAAAGAGGAATGTATGTGTGAGCAGTTTCCTTTTCTTAATCAGAAATTTTCCAACCATGGTCTTGAGGATCCAATTGCAGCTTATATGGAGTCATATGTTTCAAATTGTCTGAAAATTCCAGTTTTCATTATTTCACCGGTATTCATGGGTAAGCAGGTTTCTCTGAAGGAATTTCTATCTCTATTTTTCTCTATTGATCAATGGTATAGATGGGATTCCTTTAGTCATGAAGTTGCTTGAATGGTTACTGTGGAAATTTTCCTTTACTTGAGCAAGTTTCCAATCTGGTTAGGGTATGGTAGCATAGGTAATAAGCTCACTTCCCAAACATTGCTTTCCTTCAGTTTCTAGCGAGTCTTTCAGTTTCTTAAATAAGTGACAGTGTTTTACATTGTTTAGAGGCTAGTTACACAGATGACTCCATAGCCCAATGGATAAGGCGACTGGAACTACTAAAGTTCTTGGAAGCCTCACAGGGAGGCCCCCATCCCAGTTGGAGCCTGATGATAACACAAGCATCTACAATGAAAAAATTAACTCAAAGGCGCTGTGAATTCTAAGTTCTGGAAATTAGTGCTACCGAAATTTCCAAAAGCATTCTCTGTTTTTCACAAAACACTAGCGCTACCGAAATTTCCAGAAGCATACTCTGAAAAACACACACGCGTTTTCTTTCGATTTTCCCGTTAGTTTTCATGTCAGTCAGTGTCAATATTACAACACCTGCTTATAGACCATGTCATGTAATATGAGTGTTTGGCATGGATATCAATTCGAATGGATTTTTACATCATGGTTTGGGTGTCATCATCAACATTAGAGTTAGGCGTCATGTCTCATGTCTATCCGTCCTAGGTGTCAATGTCGCCGATTAAAGAGCTTCCACGTCTTATGTCCGAATCTGAGGTCACCAATGATTTAAAATGGTCTATTAAATCTATTTCATAGCATGCCGTCGAAATTTTTGGCGTTTTTAAGAAATTCACGATAGGGTATCTGCCAACACATCCAACACTTAGACTCAGCCACTTGTTGCTCTAATCCTTAGTCAGGCGAATGAGGGAAAATTGCAGTTATCGAACCGATGACTTCTGGTGAATAAGATGTTGCACAACGAGCAGCTTGGTGGAAAGCTCCAATTCAAAAGACATTTGGTTTTCCAGCCTGAGAACACTTGTAAGGTAAAGCCCTCCCTGTTTGACAACTCATCTATGCAACAAACATTTGTTTATTGTTTTTAATGAATAAGGGAGGTGAAATTAAATGGATAGAACTCGAGGGTGCGGATTTGTTAGATGCCAAGCCCCGAGTTAGTCATCTTTTTGTGGAAGTAGGATGGTATTCTTTCTGTACCAGGCTTGCAGGAGAAAACCAGGAGGTTGCCAAGTATTTTTACCAATATTTCAATGGATAGGAGGCTGATGTTTTGGGCCTTAAGCTACAATTTATAGAGAGATTCCTCAACAACTTTCTCAAAGATGACTATAGAGATCCCAATTGGGCGAAAGGAATCCCTAGCATCCTATTGAAAGAGGAATGGATTGAACCTCTTAGGATGATAAAGATATATCTTACCTGTGAGAGGAGGTTCACATTGGTTTTATTATACCACATGAGATTCCTTTTCCACCTTGCAGAGATGAAGATGCTGAACTTACCCTTTTTCTTTCTCAAAAGCCTCACCGAGATGTTAGCTCAGATTCAGACACACCCTACAACATTTGAATACAGTGTTTATCACCAACGAATAATCAAGGTGAAAACTAATGTGAAAGAGGCTAAATAAAAGACTTCCCCTGTTAAGGATAAAGAAAAGACTTCCTCTGTTAAGACTAAAGAAGAAACGAATAAGGGTGAAATTTTTACACCCAAGGAGCCTAAATCCTTGAAAATAATACCCTCTATTCCTCCTTTCCCAAAGGCATACACCAGAAAAAAGAAGGAACAAGTGTTTCCAGAAGAGCCTGATTCACATACAGCTCAAGAAATCCAACAAGCTAAGGAACAGGGAGAAAATTGGATAGTACTTTCAGTAGAAGCTATCCTGCGAGATGAAGAAATAGAAAAAAATATAAGTTATACAAGACTAATAAGAAGAAGACACACTAGACCCAACAACAAATTCAGGCTTAATGTAAAGGCCTTGAAAAACCTAGCATTGAAGACTGAGGTCATAGATGTGGAAAAGCAATCAGAAGAGATACAGGTTGTAACCCCTTCTATTGTAGAATCAAGTGGCCAGAAGAGAAAAGTGAAGGGTAAGCCTTTTAAGGGCGATTAAAGTGAAACATCAAGGAGGAGGAAAGTTCAGAGAAATCCTAAGGGAAAAGGTACCACTACATCAGAGCCAGCTTCCAGAGTTACCAGGTCTCAAACTGCATCAGAAAGAAGAACAAGCTTGGATGAGATTACTGAAGTGGCAACTCACTTAGAGGAGAGGTAAAGAAAGTTATTTTCCCGAAAATCTAGTTTTACCTACTCTATATGCCTTACCTATGTCTAAACTATCTCAGCTCTTTTTGAGTATAACATATGCACAGATTTTCTAAGGTCTAATGAATAATTTTTAAAGAAACAGAACGCTACCAGAATTTTAGGCAGCATCGGGATAAAAAGTTTTATAATGGAATTCTACCAGAATTTTCGGCAGCGACAACATTTAAGCTATTTTGACAGCTGTTTATAACCTTTTTGAGCTAGTTAAAACACGATTGGGCCTCCTAAAGTTATGGGTATGTGGAAGGAAGTTAGTTGATGGTTTTGGGTGATTGGTGGTTAGTTGATGAAGAAACAAGTGGTCCTAAAAACATGGTTCATGGAAGCAACAACCCAGCCCAAGATTTGATGTACCTCAATCACACGCAACATCTTCAGCATGATCAGTTTTCTCCTCCTGCTTAACATATGTCTAGTTATTTAGCTAGTGGAGGAAGCATATCTCTAGTTATGCGTATGTTTTTCCTCGGATGTAACTAAATGATTAATGATGTAATTAAGCTGTTACATTTTTTTTGGAGGTGGCGTTGGGGCCTCTCCCTATATATTTTGACTTGAAAAACTTTGTAAGGGTGGGTTGGTTCAACCAGAAGCTTGACATTAATAAAATACTCAGTTTTAATTTATGTAGAAGGATCTTGTGATTCAGGAAATGTTTAATGCATGGTATGTTTCTTCTTCTATTATTTTTCTATTCATCCATTTGCAGTAACTGGAGTTTAAAAATGAGATCCCTTTGGAGGATCTAGATGGTTGTTATGTATGTTCTGGTTTAATGTACATTATTTTCTAGCAGATTCAGTAGCATGTGAGTGAAGGTTCATGACTGAGGCATTGAATACTTTATGCATGTTTTTCAGTTTCTGTTCTATAGTTTGTATCTGAAACAGAGCTTTGGATATAGGCTATTTCCTAGTTGTAGGAGTTGCTTAGGATATTTTAAACTTCTTAGGTAACTATCAGCTTCTTTGTTACACTTCCCACTTCCTAATGTTACAGTCTAATATGTGAAACTCATTCCCTGCCACAATTTTCCAAATAGATGAGGTTCTATCTGAGTTAAGATCACTTTCAAGCATTTTAAGAGGCCATTCCACCTTTTAAAATTTTCCATTTACCAAAAATTGTTTGAAGTGAATCATGATGTGTAAGGCTTACCCTTTTGCAGTCAAGGGGTGACTCCTTGCGATAACACATTGGATACATAATTAGAACTTCTAGGTATGTGATGATAATTAATAAAATCAAACTGTCATTCCAAAATTCATACCCGTAAGAGTCGTTAGAGTAGAGTAGGGTCACACACATGGTAACTATCGTTGAACTGACATACTACTAACTGGGAGTCCAGGAAAAATTCTAATGAGTGAATACCATGTGAAATAGAATCACGCAAAAGTTCTATAACGACGCTATATTCGACCACATTATTCATGGATGGCCCTAGGAAAACGCCACCTGAATACACCAGTAGACCCTCAGGTGAGTAAAAAACCAAAGTGGTGGAAACAAAGTTCCATGTATGACGACTGGCCCCGTCTGCGAATCCTATGTAGACCAAAGACTCTGTTGACATCTACCAAGCAAGGAAAAACTTGATAAGCAAGATGAAGATAAAAACGAAGGGAAAATATATATACACTGAAATACATTAGTATACAAAGAGTTATGCCCAAGCTTGGGGCTCAAGCATAATATCTTTTCAAATAGAGCCCATTCTTGGGCTCAGCCAGCACGTTCCCTTCATAATATTCTAATTCACAGGCTCCTTTTTCTAAGACACGTCTCACAATAGGGACCGTGCCACATGGGTATGCAATTTCCTTCCCCCAGTGGTTCTTTGGCTTGATCATATAGAAGGACCAAGTCACCCTCAAAGTACTATCGAGGACATATAGACTTATCATATTGGACCTTGACACGTCTTTTATTCACTTTGATAGTCGTAGAGGCGTCTCAACACTGCTCATCTAGACTCTCTAGGTGTACGAGGCATTGTTCGAGATTGAAAGTGTCAGGTAGGAGCGAAACTACCAATATAAGAGAAGGGATTTCACATTCAATAGGTAATATTGACTCCACACCATGCACTAAATGGAAAGGAGAAAAACCAGTGGAAGTCTTGACCGAGGTTCGGTATGCCCAAAGTGTTGGATAAAGAATGATATGCCATTAATATTTTCTCTGGCTGACAGTTTTATGCAAAATGGTCTTGAGAGACTTGTTCATGTCCTCTACTTGTCCATTTTCTTGGGGGTAGTAAGGGGAAGAATGAACATGCCTAAAACCCAGTTTTGATGCTATTTCTTTCATCATTTCATTCTGAAAGTGACTGCAATGATAAGTGACAATCTCAGTCGGGATTCTAAACCTGAATATAATTTGATTGAATAGGAAGAAGGAAAAAATATTACCATCATATTTAATTGTAGGCATGGCCTCGACCCACTTAGTAAAGTAGTCTATGACGACGATGATGTGTTGATGCCCCCTAGTCGAAGTTGGGTTGCAATCCACAAAATCTACCCCCCACTTGGTGAAGGGACCGACAGTAATGGATGGATGGAGAGGGGGTGGATGCGAGCTCATTTTTCGGGTGAACACCTGGAAGGGGTGACACTTCTTAACAACTTCGATGCAATCTTTAAAAATAGATAGCCAAAAATAACTAGCTCACAAAATTTTCTGGGATGTCACAAGCCCGGATAGATGATCACCACAAGCCCCACTGTGGCAATCATTTAGAACAGATTCAACTTCTTTGTGAGTTAAACAACGACGCAAGATATTGTCTACTCCTCGATGATACAGAGTGTCGTCAATGATAAGAAAGTTCTTAGCTTGGTATCATATACGTCGTCGGTCACTAGTACATTTGTGTCAAATTTCAACGGTGCGTTCGACGCAATTGCCACTTTATATTGTCGGGAGAATGACAAACAACAAACCCCCTCAAACATCGTTTCACATGATGTCGATTTTCCGACGCCATAGCGATCATCTCTATTGCGAAGTTTCATGTAGAAACGTGTCATCTCGGATTTGACTGTCCAAACCCCATATAGTCATTGCTACAACGACGTCATAGACATCAGAATTTCAACGTCCCATTTCGTCGGTCTCCATTACGTGTGTGCTATGGGAGCGAAGTTACCATACGTTGGTATTACGACGTATGGTAACATCTCTCCACTGAAGGTAAATTATTCATCTCCGACGTCCAATTCAACCACCACAAATGTCATGCACCAACCCCACATAGTGAGCACTAGTGAATGGGGCCAACGTTGAAATTTCTTCAAACTGTGCATGTATGCTTCAAAATTCGACATGGTTATACTAGACACATGCCTTGACGGTATCGAAGGGTTTCAAGAATCAAGGATGTATGATGTCATACATCAACATTTTGAAACAATTTCAATGTTGGCCCCATTCACAGGTCATTGTTGCCCATCATGTACTCTAGCCCTAGTACAATGTCTTTTAATAGTTGTTTCCTTTAAAATTTGACCGATTAGAAAATTAAAATGAAACAAGGACGAGATGAGACGATATATAGAGTGGGTCTATGAGTGATCTTTGAGTATAAATATGGATGAATGAACTTCTCTTGGTTTCGAGAATAATTTATTCTCTACTAAACAAGCCCAACCACGTGAAGGTGGAATCTCATATGGCCCCTCCCCCCCCTCACATCACTCTCAATTCCCCAATACCGAATATATAAAATATAAAACAAAAAAAAGAAACATAGTAATCATGCATAGAAACTACCAAAACAAAAATGAAATAAAACTTAAAAACATGTAATTAACCCACATAATTTTTTTTTTTTTAAAGAGAATAATTCATACAAATTTAAATATCTAGTTACGTACATCATCGACCAACGCAACATTTGTATCATACTTCTTCTGTATCTTCTTCTTGATCATCCAACTCGATATATGTATCAACATTCGGTTCAGAAACAATGTTGAAAGGATTGATGATATTATCATCATCATCAATGTCATTTTCAAGCATATCTTCATCGATATCATCATCAAGAACTGACAGATTGTCTCCTACACTTGGTTCATCTTCTCCGTCTTCTTCATCTGTCGACCCATATTCTTCCTGATCTAGGTCTACATCATCTTCTTCTTTAATATCATCTTCCTCATCTATAGTATACTTTATTTTCCTTCCTCTTGGATCATATCTAACAATAAATGACCAATCCCTCTTACCTGGAACCTTTGAGTAAAATACTTGTTCACATTGACTTGGAAAAACATAGCGATCGTTTGTTTTTTCAAAAATCGTTGTTTTAATCATCAGAAATCCGTTGGCATTTTGAATAACGGTTCTTTCCTCATCATGTTCATGCATTCATAACCTATACCATTTGACATCGAACAAAACTAATTTGAAGGAATTAAAGTCACACTCGATTATATCATTCAAAAACCCATAGTATCTATTTTCAGATTCTCAAGGACGTTTGTCACTCCTAGAGGAAACATTAGTTTCCTGGAATACTACAGTTATCCCACTATCATAAATTATTCTGGTTTCATCCAACTGTTTTATGTGAAATTTATGACCATTGCACCACATATCCTTATGGTGTTTCAACTACAATATGCCAGACATGTAAAAGATGCATTGTCAATTAATAATAAACAAATTTATATAAATTGGAAAGTATAATATATATGAAAAAAACACACCTACAATCACATTAATATAATATAAAATAACTGAATAAAATGGGTGAATTTGCTTGCCTTTCCATCTTTCAAACAATATGTTAATCTATTTCCCTCTGCGTAACATCGGAATCTCCATTACGATGAGCTTATCTAACCAATTTAGACAGTTCTTTCCATGATAACCTACCTCCATGACATTCTTTACATCTATCAATCCATACCTTCATCCAATCAAGATTGTTTGCAATGTATAAATGTAGTGCATCCCAATCTTGAGAAATTGACCAATGAAAAAATCACAATTCACCAATATTAAATATTAGTTATAACCATGGTAAATATTAATAAATGATGAAATAATAATTATTAAATGAGTATGATCATATACACAAAAAAATGAGAAATTTATATTTATTAAAAATATCCACAATTTAATTACCTCTCACTTTCTTCATTGTACCTTTCCCCAACAGCTGCTCCCTTTCAAATTTTTTGATGGAGTTCACATCCCAAATCCAATCCATTGCATGCATAGCTTGCGCTTCTAATTTAGGAAGATACTGACTAATATACACCATGGATTCATATACCATATATCCCTCCACCATAGAACCCTCAGGACGTGCTCTTTGTCTAACTAAATCCTTCAATGATTTCAATTGCCTCTCCACCATCCACATTGACCTTGTGTGTACAGGTCCACACATTTCAATCTCCTCAACTTGGTGTATGAGGTAGTGTTCTTGTGCATTGAAAAATGTTGGAGGTAGATACTTCTGCATTTCACACATTAGCCGAGGAATTTCTCTCTTCCAATACTTTATATCATCTTCATGGATTTCTTTCAATGACAACCATCTACATATCATGAGGCAAGAAAATAACATGTTTCAACAAAACATATAAATACATATTACATTACAAGTAAAACACATGCCATCAAGTACAACAAATATATATATATTTTTTTTTTGCATATATATTGCAGCTACTTAGCTCATGTATTTTCCAAGATCATATATAGCTTGTTTGACATTGTTGTCAAAGTCGTTTGGGAGAGATAAAGGTGGAACACACTATAACAATAAAAACAAATCGTTACTTGTTCAAAACTAGATAAAAAAATAAAAATCTCAAAAAATGTATATGACCAATATATAAATTTGAATACTAAAATGATTAATTACCTTAATGAAGGCATCCCAATCATGTGTTTTTACCCCCACCAAATTCACCTTTCTTCGTTAATATATTCTTTATGTTTGAACAAAAACCTGTGGGAAATTTAATTTTTTGAATGACCTCTTTTACACCATTGCTTTGTTGCTCTGTTAATAACCATGGAAGGTTATTTTGGTCTCCATCGTTATTTGATCGCATCACACTTTTCATTTCATGATTGGCTTCCCGAATGTCATTACAAATTTTGACAACTTTTTCTTTATCCCTCCTACCATCTATGATTCTCCATAATGTTTCTGTCACATTCTTCTTGATATGCATTGTATCAAATAAATGAACTATTTTTAGGTCCTTATAGTAAGGCAACCTCATGAATTGAGTGGCATAACATTTCATTCCTCGTGGAAGCCCATTATTACTACCTTCATGACGACGACATTGATGCAGCATAAAAAAAATCAGAAAACTATTTATCAAATGCGGTAAAATAAAATGAATAATTAAAATAAAATTTCAAAACATGATTCCATTTATGATACATATACAAAATGCGTACCTTGAGGATTAATTCTGTCATATGCCAACTTCCATAGGCGAGGTGTCATTCTTTGTGGTTTTAGTCCAGTCTCTTATTTCCCATTGAAAAAATCTTTTTCAGTAGTACGATACTTATGGTTCTTAGAGAGGAAGTGTCTGTACTCATCAAACACCTCCTTTCCTAAACTTTTTGACTGACGAGATTTCATCTTAGGACCACAATCTGGACATGCAAATTTACCCTTTGTTTGAAGACCTAGAACAAATGGATTAATGTGAATTATTGATATATATACGAAATGATTATTTAAACAACATGCATGATATAATAAATTAATTATATACTATTCAAGCATGCAATATAGAACGTTACATACCACAATAATGTGTTAGTCCTAGGGCATCATGAATTGTCCATAAAAGTATTCCACGACATTGAAATCTCTTCTGCCCAATTGGTTTACAGATGCCATACATAGTGATGCCCTCCCATAACTTTAGTAGCTCGTCAATAAGATGCTCGATATACACATTCATATATTTAACTTGGTACTTACCTAATTGTTTGAAATTACACGAAATTACTACCATGGTATATATATGTAAATAAATAAATAAAAGATGTTATGCAAAAAAAGAGAAAAATAAAAAATTTAAATTCGAAAAATTAATGTAAACAAATACCTGGAATAATCATTGTCAAAATTATGTGCTTCCTCTTTATTGACATCCAAGGAGGAATGTTATTGTTGATAACAAAAATAGGCCACAATGAGTAAACAGACCGAAGCTCTCCAAATGGATTAACACCGTCAGTTGCCAATGAAAGCCTAACATTACGAGGTTCATCTATAAATTCTGGCCATTTTGTAGCAATTTCCTTAAATGCATAACCATCTGCAAGCATTTGAATAACTCCATATTCAATTTCCTTTCATGCATGGTAATCCATAAACTATTCTATGCTTTGGCACCTGAACAGTCGTTACAAATGTAGAATTATGGGAATATGCTGGAGAACCTTTCGAGGGACGATTTTTGTAACTTCATCGGTTCGATATCTAATGATACCACATACCGTACATTCTGTTTTTGACGCATGTTGTCCATAATATATAATATGATCGTCAAGACATGCATCTATACTTTGATACTCCATTCCAATGTCTTTCATAATGGCATGTAAATCTCGATATGTGCGAGGTAAAATATTTGACGAGGGTAACAAAAATTCACCTAACAATCTAAAATATAAAAAATAAATAGTTAATGTAAAGAATAGTAATTGTAAATACTGCATTTTTATTTTACACATTAATTAACACTAAAAAAATGGGGAAAAGTCAACCTTTATGTAGATGTGAAGAAACATATTACATACCTTAGGATCTGTGTCATACAAGTGTTAAACAAATGATTTGTAACTTTCAAGTTCACCATCAACAATGTAGTGGAGAGAATATTTTATCTTGACCCTTTATAAAGTCGTTTATTTGCCTTTTCAATCAGAGGTTCATCATAAATACCATCACTATTGTCCCCATGATCCTCATCTGGATGTCCGAATAAGTCTTGAATCATTTGATTTGTCCCATCATCTTGAACTATGTTATTATTGTCATCTACTTCCATGGGATCATTAACTTGATCTTCACTATCTGCTTCAAGTTCTTCATCTTGTACTATAACATCATTTTTGTTACTACTTGGTGTTTTATGCATAAATTTAGGGGGGAAATCTAGCTTTATAATTAAAAACAATCATGAAAATTTAGTGCATGTATAAAACAATATTAAAGTTTGAGAATACAATAAATATTAAAATAGATAATGAATGTATATACCATGGGACAATATTCATTTGATCCCCCATCCATGTGCCCATATTTTCTACAATGTTTTTTAGATGTTGCTATTAAAACTCTTTCAGGACGTCTAGTACAAAAATTTTTGCAAGGGAAATAACATTTACCGTCACCCTTTTCACCCTCTTTAATTCTTTTCCCAGCTCTAATGTTTTCTGACATTCTTCCCCACAGACATATATTGAAAAAAATACATGTTTTTTGTTCACCAAGAAGACCTGCAAACCCTTTTTGAAGTGTCGTTATTATAGAAAACTTGTCGCAACATCCGTAAAATGAAACATATTTATATATTTTATAACGTCACAATTCCGACGATAGTTGACCAAATCAAAGTTGACTTGGTCAAATACTAGGTGACCGTTGGAGGGGGAAAACCTAGTTTCCATAATGTCACAACTGCGACAACTATTTTACACATGTGGCAAGAGAGACGACAATCCAATGGCGTCTCAATAGCGACATCTATTTGTATGACGTCACACTTGCGATGTTACCAGACAATATGGAAAAAAATCAAAATTTCCTCTATTTTTCGACAGTATGGCCATTTTTGTCCATAACATCGCAAATAGAACATCAAATTTTTTACAATATGTACTAGTGGGTAATCTCATGAGAGATGCTGAGGGAACTTCAAAGTTTGAATATAGAGAACAATATCTCCATGCCATGGGTCTGACGACGAAAAAAGGAAAATGTTTTCATCCACAAATGAATCAACATGAATAACATCCTTGTCTAATCGAGGGAAGTCAGATATTAACTCTGCAAAAACTAGTGATTTTTTGGACTTCACAGAAGAAAAATTGAGATCGAATTATTTTAGAATGACAATACATTTATTGTACTTTCCCCCTATGATACGACTATTAACGACGTATTGAAATGGATTGACATCGACAACCACAGTAGTTTTGCAAAGAAATATATAGTGTCGTAATCGTTGGATTGTGTGAACGACATCCAAAGCTAGATTTTCAACATGAGAATACTTGAGTTCAGGGATGACTAATTTTCGACTGAGATAGTAAATGACATGCTCATGGAGCTCATCATCCTCCTGAACCAACACCATACCAATTGTCTCTTTGGATGCAGTGACATAAAGCAAGTAATCTCTACCGTAGTCTAGAGACTTCAGCAGAGGTGTCGATACTAAGGCTTTCTTCAAAGCATCGAAGGATTCCTGGGCTCGCTCATCCCATATAAAAGGAGCGTCCTTCTTCAAGAGACACATGAAACCCCTAGTAATATTATCATATTTCATTATAAACCGTCATAAAAAGTTATCTTTCCCATGTAAACCTTGAAGTTGACGAATAGTTCACGGGGGAGGAAATCAAAGTATTACCTCAACCTTTAACGGATCTACCATGATCCCAGTATCAGAGACTAAAATTCCTAGAAGTCGACCTGACCTAATGAAAAAGATGCATTTATGAGGGTTCAAATAGATGTGATAATGGAAACATCTTTCAAAAACTAGACGAATGTGTTTAGGGTGATCCACTCTCTTACGGGAGTGAGCAACAAGATCATCGAGATAGGCTTCGACTGTATGCTTGAGATCGTGAAATGCGAAGGTCATAGCTCATTGGAAGGTTTCTCCAGCGTTCTTAAGTCCGAAAGGCATCTTCCACTATGCAAATGTACCCCAAGTGAAAATAAATTTCATCTTATGTTGGTCCTTGGGCCTAATCTGAATTTGGTTATACCCTGAAAATCCGTCCATAAAAGAAAAAACTTTGCTTCCTACACACTAGTCGATAATTTGATCGATGAAGGGTTTTGGGAAGTTCTATTTGGGACAAGATTTATTCAGGTCATGAAAATCCATGCATACGTGGATGGTTCCTTGCTTTTTATTCATAGGAACGAGATTGGATACCCATTCAGTCAAGGGAATCGGGTAGATAAAGCCAACATTAAGCAGTTTTTCTACCTCTACATTAATAGTAGGGGCCTTCCTAGGATTGAAAACTCTAAGTCGTTGTTGAATAGGTTTGGAATCTGGGTAGGTTTTAATCTCATGTTCGACTATTAGAGGGTCAATTCCTTTCATCTCTTCATATGACCAAGCGAATACGTCATGGAATTATTTGAAGAGCTTGGTTTAGATCATAATTTCTTCTGGTGAACAATCTGTACCGATGTATACATTTTCAACCTTGCGAGGGATAAGAGAGATATCAATCGTGATGGTAGGAGAGATACTCACCATGTTTCCTTTGGCATAAATGTCATGCGTATCAAGTGGAACTACGGCGTGACTGACTATCTCACTCAAGGTAGTTGTAAAATCATCTTGTTCAATTCTGACAAGCTCTGGGAGAAAATAAGAGCGATGATGCATATCATCCCATGGCCTGTCAGAACCATTCATGGCCTCTATGATTTCTTCATCCGAAGGTAAAGTCTCATCGAGGAAGTCACATGAACAATACAATGAAGTGGCCCACACGGGCTCTAGAACAATATCCTCTTTGTCCTTCTGCGAGGTAACAGGATCCAGATCGACGGAAGAGTCAAGAACAACTTGATACACGGTCTCTGTTGTAGATAGTGGCATGGCCATTCTAGTATGTGACTGGCCTTCACAAGACACAGTCAAGGAAGGTAGGGTCCAAGGATCATTAAAATATGAAGTGGGAAAAGGAACAAACCTCTTTGACGAAGCAGACCTACTGAACATGGCGTATATATGATGAACCGGTGCCATGAAGTCAAATGTACCCATAAGGGATAAATACATTACGACACCGATATTATCAGTTGTCAGCTGAGAATTGTCGATCACGGGGATGGACGGTCCAACTGATGCATTGGGGCTGGTGTACGCAAAGGATAACTGGTTGATCGTCACGATCTTCCCATCGTGAGGAAAGAAAAGAGTGCAGAAGACAGACGATACAATTGCATTCATAGCATAAGTCCAATTGTGTCCTAGTAAAAAGTTATAGTTGAGGGGAACATCAACCACCTCGACATCCACCTCTACCATCTTCCCACCTAACTAGACCGGAAAGGTAGGAAGAATACCGTGAGGGTGGAAGGAACAACCGTCAAAATCAATCAACATGGTCAGAGACTGAGAAAGGGTTGGAGATCCGAGGTCTTTCCAACAGACTAGGGACATCAAACATGTTGCAGTGCCTTCATAAAAAGCAATACATTTGATGGTATACTTTGAGTAAACCATGTGGATTTGGAATGCCACATGGTAAGGTAAGCGAGGCTTCACATCTATGACGTCAAAACTGATAACTTTTGAGCCACAGGGATCTAAATCTCCTAACGCAGATAGCAAGGCATTCCTCTGTGAAGGACACGTCTGGAGTACCTCCAAAGCCGACATCGCACAAGGGGTTTGACCCAGATCCTCAACAATAGAGAAATTATGGGCGGCTCTAGCATTAGGATTATGGGTAGAGCGCTTGAGTACTCCTTTCAGAATATGAGATGGGGGCTCTAGTTTTTTGATCAGTAAGGGTGTCTCTGGAGAAGGGGGAGACTCTAGACAAGGTACAGTCTATGGAGAACTGTAATCATGAGATTGAGTGGCTACATTAACCTTAGATTTAGCCATATTGATGCATAAACGATCATTGTATTGCGTTGGTGGGTTTTGACTCCCACTCGCCGCATTTATGGCATTTGAGGAGCTCGAGGCCATCTGCTGATTATGTGGAAAAGGATTAGTCAACACAGTGGGTGGAAGAGATAAAAGCCTCGCAGCTTCCGCAAGTTTGGGGCATAAATGTGTAAGGTGGTCGTCTGTAAAAATATTGCAGGGAAATTTCACCTTCCGCCTTTCTTTCTTTCCCTCACCAACATTATTATTTGACTTCTCATTATTACCATTGTCCTTGGGTTTATTATTATTTTCCCCACCCATACGATTATTACCACGTCCTTTATTTTTATTCCCTCTTGGTTGTTGGTTACCATTCGGGTTGGTTGACGATTGCATATAATGTACATCTACCGACTGAGTGGGAGTGGAGGACACAAACGAAGTTGGCCCTCCTATAGACTGGTTTAGAGGCAACTCTTTCAAGTGGCTTGTCACCGAGTCTGCAGATTTCACATTGGAAGAACCCACAATGCCATCGGCATGAGGCTTGGGCTTTTGTCTAGGGTCATAGTTTGACCTCGGTGCATTTGGAAGAATCTCATATAACATCCCAGACTGAGAATATATAAGATCTAACTACTGGGATTTAAAAATTACTTCTTCCTCATATGTAACCCCAGATGTAGAAACATCCTTCGAAATGTAAGGCAGTAGAGACTCGAGGAACCACTCTAGCAGGAATTTTGGGTGTATGCAGGTCTTGATCAACCTATTTCATCTACGCCACTCCTAGATGTGATCCGAGATATGAGTGGATTTGTTCTGACGTAAGGTCAACATAATTTCTAAGCCAACATCGTAATTAACCGACAATTGGAAGTGGTTGAGGAAGACTAAGACCATATGATTAAAGGTTCTATATGTCCCCCTAGGTAGCTCGATATACCATTTCGCGGTGACCCCCGTGAGGGTGTGTTGAAACAATATTAACTGAATAGAATCATCCTTAAGGGAATTCAAAGAGCACCAAAGGTAAAAAGTAGTGATGTGATCACCAAGATCCTCACCATTCTTTCCTTCGAATTTTGGAATATCTGAAGGAAGCTTGGTGTGGATGGGGGTCCATGTTGGATAATGACACATAGGATCATTCATTAACATAGAAAAGTCTACCAGAATGAGCATGGATAGAAAAGGGAGACAGGGTTGCGACATCTGGCCCCAAGCTCCTTAGAAATATTGTTTTTGGGGAATCGCAGCCCATCCAGGATTCTGGTAAGCACCATGGCCTTGTCCAAGATTGTAAGACCCTCCTTCGAACTGATTCATGAGGGGTTGGTTGGGCACCATTCCAGTAGGAATGTTTTGATGAGGGTTGTAAAAATTTCCCCCAACTGAAGTGGATCTAGGTTGGGGGTTTCCCAAGGTATGAAACTGACCTCCTCCAGGTGTGAATCCAGAGGATAAAGGTTGATTCGTCATGCCAAAAATGTTGGTCAGAATCATTACAGAGGAGGTGGGTGTAAAGGATGGACCGTAAGAAGTAGCTTGTCTGCTAGGTTGGTTACTCCATCCAAAAGCATTAAGAATAGGATTATACCCGGGGTTAATAGGAAGAAGGCCTCTAATTGTAGAAGTCATTTGTGGGACATGAGCACCACTAAACAAGAATGGATTATTTGGAGGAGACGTGCCCCCAAGTCCAATACTAGTATTCAGACTAGATGTTGGGATGGAAGATGAAAATTGCAATGTGAAATTCGACATACCATAAGAAAAAAGGCTAGAGACCATAGGGATGGAATGAATATTATAGCCCAACGAGTGACAAAGGGACCCAAAAGGGTTCGTGGCTATAGGTTTAGTATTCACTATAGTACAGATAGGGGTGATGATAGGCACCTCCGGCAGTACAACCATTATGGTTGAAGGTGTCGAAGGAGTATCGTTAACTATAGTAGGTATGGAAGTTGAATTACTCCCAGTATCTTTCTAACTCGATTCAGTACTCATCCTTTTATGATCACAAGTTTGATAATTGGAGGTGTGTCTACCACGTTTGATAAATTTACGCCTTTTAGAAGGCAAAGACTCAAAATGTGTTGGTAACTGTAACAAGCGGCGAGCGTTGAGGGGAAGCTGGTATGGCTCCACGATGACTCAAGACTCGAGATATAAAAAAAAAATCCTAAGGCCAACTAGTAATCAAAGAGCACACCAAAATAAAATAAAATAAAGGCCAATATGCGCACAAACGGGATAAAGTGGTTGAAAGGCCTCCCTCCCTAAAGTAGGTATGCCTTGACCAAGAGGGGCTTGAGACTCCCTGCTAAAGATCAGAGGTATCATAATCAGTTATAAGGGCCCCCATGGGCTTAAAAACCAGTCAGTCAGATCCCCTGGAGAGGTAATCCTCCATAAAGGTTGTGTGTTGTCCGACCCTTATCTGACCCAAGGTACCTGCAGAATAACTCTGACAAGTAACCTATGTGGTAGCTATGTCAAGCAACTAAGAAACCACGATATAACCGATGCACAGATGAACAATTGTAAGTCAGGTCCACCATATGGGTAGGGTAACAAAGCCTGAAACCTCGAAAGAATCGCCTCTCACAGAGGTAAAGGTACTAGCAAGATCCCCATATACGAATAGATCCCTAGAAATATATATGATGCTAAGAAGGTATTGGGGGGATATGTTGGAAAATGTTTAACAGGTAGCGTATGCTTGTCATTGATGGAAAGTACAACAATGAAGATGGCATGAGTACAAGAAGAATGTAACAGACGGGCATCAGAAGTATTTTAGGAAGACACTGCAAAGCAAGCTCGATAACTTCAGAAGAGATAGTGCAGAGGATTGTTGGCAGGTTTAACAGGCAAAGTGAGATTGTCATTGATGGAAGGATCAGAGTGTGCATTGATGGAAAAATAGGAACAAAGTAAGCTCAGGAGGAATTAGCGCAGAGTCGAATGCAGTGCGTAGGTGTGCACCAGGGATGAGGTTAACTCATTGCTAAAGCTCAAGAGAGATAGCATACTTAGGATCACAGGCGGATCAAAGGTCGAGGCCTTTGACACTTAGAAATTCTTCTAAGTAAGGAGGATGCGTAAGCTCGGGCGGAGAAGTGACATTGATCGTTGGATCCCATTCACAATTCTTGATGACCATCAGATCTGAATCCAGACAGGAGGAGCAGAAAGATGGAGGACAGATCTGAGCGTAAGATCCGACCATCATTGGATTAGGAAGAACCTGCATGTTCTTTAAAGTGCAAGGAGTAGAGGGCTCACAAAATCCTGAAAGAAGGAGGACCGTCCATCTTCAAGCAGGTCATGTGGACACAGATCACCATGTCGGTGACTGGAAAGTCAAAGTTTAGAAATTCTCCAACTTCTTACCTCTCGAAATCGTGATATGCAAAATCGTGAAATCATCTCAGTCGTCAGATCAAGGTGGCGATCTGGACCGTCGATCCGACTTCATTTCGAAGTTTTGCGGATCGGGAGTTGGAGATGTAAAAGAACATTCACCACAGGAATGCCGAAATCATGATATGCGAAATCGCGATTTAATCATGGGCCGTTGGATCAAGAGGATGCGTGGTGAAAGATCAGAGCACCATAAAGACTCCATTTCCGAGTTTCGTAGGTTGGGAAATTCAAAGGAAAGAGGCTCGAATTCACGGTATGAGAAATCGCGAAACTATCTTAGCCGTCAAATCGAGGTTTGATCTAGATCGTTGATCTGACTCCATCTCAGAGTCACCTATCACGACTTGGAGTGACGAGCACCTCCATCTAAGTTACAGTGAAAAGTGAAATCATGATTTAGTCCTAGCCATCAGATCAAGGTGTGTTCTAGACCATTGATCCAGCTCCATCTCGGAGTTTCGCCTATCACAACTTGGAGTGATGAGCACCTCCATCTAAGGATCAGCGAGATGCGAGATCACGAAAATATCCTGACCGTCAATACACCAAAAGACGTGGAACGTTGATCTAAGCTCCATTTTGGAGTTTCGCCTATTGCGACTTGAAGTGACAAGAACCTCCATCGAAGGAATCACGAGATGTGAATTCACGATGAGATCTGGACAGTAGAGTCATCGAGATCGTGGACCATTGATCTCAGCTCCATCTCGGAGTTTCGCGGATTGCGACTTGGAGAGTCGAGATGCCTCATCTCCAGACTCACGAAATGAAAAATTGTGAAAGCAGTTTATTCATAAGCACATGGTCACAACCATTGGGCACATCAATGGAAGATGGAGGAAGAAGCTAGAGGTGCTAAGCTTCATCACAGAGATCCCGAAATGCCAAAGTGAGAAATGGGGAAGTAAATGCAAGTTTCCATGAATTCAATCCAACAGTGCAGATGAAGTTGAACACTATTGAAGGGCTAATGTTGATCCTCACAGTGTAACTTCTAGAAACCATTGATGGTTTCTAACAGAGGATGCGAAGAGACTTTTGTGTGAGTTCCAGAGGAGCTGAAGAGTTACAAGAAATCTGCCAGTGGAATGAAGACAATTCGTGAAGGAAATTGATAGCTGGATGAGGGTTGGAACTCGTAACTGAAATAGAAAGGATGAGCTTGACTATAACAGAGAAGACGAAGAGTCTCAATTTCTAGAGATAAAAAGGAATCTCGGCATAACACCTAGTGATGATAGACACATGGGTTGAACTGCCAGAGAGGCTGAAGAGTCGCGATGATGATCACGCAGAGCACTTGAGATGTGGAGGAGATTGGTGCGGTATGAGCATTCAGAGGAATGGCGAATATTGATTGCACAAGATGCACATAAGTGATATATACATGGCACAACGAAGAGATGAGAGTTGCTGTTGCTATTGGATTTGCTGTGGTTGCTGTTGTTGAAGTTGATTCATGCATGAAGAAGGAGGAGAGTGTAGCAGCTGAATTGAATAGAAGAGGAACTGTGCAGTGAATGGAGATGGCACACAGAGCATAAAAACAGAAGAACAAACAACGCAAGTCATGTGTGTAGGAAGGCAGTGAGGTAGACAGAGTAACGAAATGCAGTGGAACAGTGATGAGTTTGGTAAGCCACTGTTGAACATTATATCATTGTAATAAGTTTTAGTAGAAAATATTAATAATCCAGGGTGATAGGGAGGTGCTAGGGAGGACTGTTGTCCTCATAGGTTCAAGTGGGTGCTTGAACACAGGAGGTTGTAGCTTCCATCTGGTTGCAACCAGAGAAACCAGGGTGGCAGGGTGGTGCAAGGGAAAACTCTTGTTCTCTGTTATATAGGTTGGTGCCTGTATGATTGGAAGTTGGTGCTTCCATCCAGTTGGTGCTAGAAACACTCAGGGAGTTGGTGCTTCCTTCTAGTTGGTGCTAGA
>JZKD02S0437215.1:191721-204115 GCA_000966675.3 Picea glauca
AAGGATAGAGGGATGATGAGTTTGAGTAATGACAAAGGAGATGCCCAGTACGTTCTGCTTGTGGATGATCTGAAACATAATTTGCTCAGTACAAGTCAAAAATGTGACAGAGGCAATGAAGAGGTGTTCACGTCCAAAGAATGTAAGGTAAACGTAAACTTGGGACAGGTGGTGAATAAAGGCATAAGGAAAATTAATGATGTTGAAATTGAATCCTCCCCTGCAAGTAAAAAAGAAGATTTAGATACAATAAAAGCATGTTCAGTTAGCATTTGCCCCATGGATGAAGTAGGAGAAGAACCATGTCATAAGCTGGAAGCAGAAGTCTTGAAGGTTGAGAAGGAAAACACCCAAAGCAAGTTCTTAAACAAGTACATGACCCTGGATAAGATCTTGGATAGTCAGAGATCACCAAATGAAAAATACGATATTGGAATCAACAAGGTAGAAATCAATGCTCCTAAGAAACCTGATACAAGTCCTTCATTTGTGAGAAACAAAAGCAGGTATGAGAGTGGGTGTAGCAGTTTTCTCTTGTGATTGAATATGGAAACAAAAGCCCTGGATTGAATGCATCATGGAAGAAAAATGAAATTGCAGTAATAGAGATCGATGAGAATCAATGGGGAGATCCAAGGGCTATTTAAAAAGTACAAGCTACAATTGTACAGTGTTCAAGTAGGACAATGACATTCTCAACAACAACATTCTGATGTACAAAATGATATACATGACATTATGTAGAGATAACAAGAGGAAAGACCTTGTCAAGGAAAGTTAACCTTTAGGATTAAAAGGAGAAAAGAGTCAGAAGCAGAGAGATAACAGTGACAGGGGAAGTCATCCACTCATGAGAAGAAAAGGTTGATGAAGGAGTCCGAGTAAGAGAGGTGAGAAATTTTGAGTATTCTACAGAGGATACAATGGAAACTGAGGATGAACAGGTCTAAGAATCAGAAAAAGAAGACTCTGGTTTGGATACAAACATCTGCAGGCCTCAAATAAGAGAGTCCTTCCTATTAGGGGGAGATTGTGTTGGTCTTAATATCTGATACCTCCTAAAAATACTTCCACAGCTCAGGGGGAGCATGTTCTCTTTGACATTGCTGTCAAAGGGGGAGAAAATAATTCGGGTGCCTTAGTTGCCATCAATGCCAAAGGGGGATATTGTTAGAAAATATTTAATAGGCAGCGTATGCTTGTCATTGATGGCAAGTACAACAGTGAAGATGGCATGAGTATAGGAAGAATGTAACAGACAGGCATCATAAGTATTTTAGGAAGACGCTGCAGAGCAAGCTCGATAAATTCAGAAGAGATAGTGCAAAGGATTGTTGGAAGGTTTAATAGGCAAAGTGAGCTTGTCATTGATGGCAGGATCAGAGTGTGCATCGATGGAAAAATAGGAACAAAGTAAGCTCAGGAGGAATTAGCGCAGATTCGAATGCGGTGCATAGGTGTGCACCATGGATGAGGTTAACTCATTACTAAAGCTCAAGAGAGATAGCGTACTCAAGATCACAGGCGGATCAAAGGTCGAGGCCTTTGACACTTATAAATTCTTCTAAGTAAGGAGGATGCGTAAGCTCGGGCGGAGAAGAGACATTGATCGTTGGATCCCATTCACAATTCCCGATGACCATCAGATATGAATCCAGACAGGAGGAGTGAAAATATGGAGGACAGATCTTACGCGTCAGATCTAAGTGTAAGATCTGACCATCGTTGGATCAGGAAGAACCTGCATGTTCTTTAAAGTGAAAGGAGTAGCGGGCTCACAAAATCTCGAAAGAAGGAGGACCGTCCATCTTCAGGCAGGACACATGGACACAGATCACCATTTCGGTGACTGGAAAGTCAAAGTTTAGAAATGCTCCAACCTCTCACCTCTCGAAATGGAGAAATCATCTCAGCCTTCAAATAAATGTGGCGATCTGGACCGTCGATCCGACTTCATTTCGGAGTTTCACGGATCGGGAGTTGGAGATGTAAAAGAAAATTCACCACAGGAATGCCAAAATCGCGACATGTGAAATCACGATTTAATCGTGGACCGTTGGATCAAGAGGACACGTGGCGAAAGATCAGAGCACCATAAAGACTCCATTTCGGAGTTTCGCAGGTTGGGAAATTCAAAGGAAAGAGGCTCGAATTCACGATATGAGAAATTGTGAAACTATCTTAGCCGTCAAATCGAGGTTTGATTTGGACCGTTGATCCAACTCCATCTCAGAGTTTCACCTATCGCGACTTGGAGTGACGAGCACCTCCATCTAAGGAACAACGAAAAGAAAAATCACGATTTAGTCCTAGCCGTCAGATCAAGCTGTGTTCTAGACCGTTGATCTAGCTCCATCTCGTAGTTTCACCTATCGCAACTTGCAGTGACGAGCACCTCCATCTAAGCATCAACGAGATGCGAGATCACGAAAATATCCTGACTGTCAATACACCAAAAGACATGGACCGTTGATCTAAGATCCATTTCAGATTTTCGCCTATCGTGACTTGGAGTGACAAGAACCTCCATCGAAGGAATTGCGAGATGCGAATTCACGATGAGATCTAGGCCGTAGAGTCATCAAGATCGTGGACCGTTGATCTCAGCTCCATCTCAGAGTTTCGTGGATCACGACTTGGAGAGTCGAGATGCCTCATCTCCAGACTCACGAAATGAAAAATCGCGAAAGCACTTTATGCATAAGCACGAGGTCACAACCATTGGGCACATCGATGGAAGATGGAGGAAGAAGCTAGAGGTGCTAAGCTTCACCACAGGGATCCCGAAATGCCGAAGTGCGAAATGGGGAAGTAAACGCAAGTTTCCATGAATTCAATCCAACAGTGCAGATGAAGTTGAACACGATCGGAGGGCTAATGTTGATCCTCATAGTGTAACTGCTAGAAACCATTGATGGCTTCTACCAGAGGATGTGAAGAGACTTTTGTGTGAGTTTGAGAGGAGTTGAAGAGTTATAAGAAATCTACCAGTGGAATGAAGACAATTCGTGGAGGAAATTGACAGCTGGATGAGGGTTGGATCTTGTAACTAAAACAGAAAGGATGAGCTCGACTATAACAGAGAAGACGAAGAGTCTCAATTTCCAGAGAGAAAAAGGAATCTCATCATAACACCTAGTGATGATAGACACAGGGGTTGAACTGCCAGAGAAGCTGAAGAGTCGCGATGATGATCACGCGGAGCACTTGAGATGTGGAGGATATTGGTGTGGTATGATCATGCAGAGGAATGGCGAATATTGAATGCACAAGATGCACATAAGCGATATATACATGACACAGAGAAGAGATGAGAGTTGTTGTTGCTGTTGGAGTTGTTGTTGTTGAAGGTGATTCATGCGTGAAGAAGGAGGAGAGTGTAGTAGGTAAATTGAATAGAAGAGGAACCGTGCAGTGAATATAGATGGCGCACAGAGCATAAAAATTAGAAGAACAGACAGCACAAGTCATGTGTGCAAGAAGGCAGTGAGGCAGACAGAACAACGAAATGCAGCAGAACAGTGATGAGTCTGGTAAGCCACTGTTGAACATTATATCATTGTAATAAGTTTCAGTAGCAAAGATTAATAATCCAGGGTGGTAGGGAGGTGCTAGGGAGGACTGTTGTCCTCATAGGTTCAAGTGGGTGCTTGAACACAGGGGGTTGTAGCTTCCATCTGGTTACAGCCAGAGAAACCAGGGTGGCGGGGTGGGGCAAGGGATAACTCTTGTTCTCTGTTATACAAGTTGGTGCCTGTATGATTGGAAGTTGGTGCTTCCATCCAGTTGGTGATGGAAACACTCAGGGAGTTGGTGCTAGAGAAACCAGGGATTTGGTGCTTCCTTCTAGTTGGTGCTAGAGAAACCAGGGAGTTGGTGCTTCCTTCTAGTTGGTGCTAGAGAAACCAGAGAGTTGGTGCTCTCAACAAGTAGAAACTTGCAAAACTGAGGTTGTAGTCTCATTATGAGTTGGTGCTCATATGTATGATAATGTAAAGAAAGTAACTATTACTTATCATATAAAGAAAAAGAGGTTTTTACCCTGTATAGGTTTCCTCGGGAAATATCTGTCTCTTTGTTTCTCATATATGTGACTGATGTTGAATGTGCCATTATTTATTTCCCTGCATTATTGTGATCATCATTCAGTGTTTCTGGAAAGAGTTTAAAAGAAGCATAATTGTTTAAGCACGGTAACAACTGATTCACCCCCCCCCCCTCTCAGTTGTCCAATAGGATATCCCTCAACGAACCTCACGTGACCTCGTTCTTAACTCTGGTGTAAGAGGAGCCTCCCGACATCACCAATTATATAATGGATTTCACCACTCCCTTATTCAAACACATATGTTGATTTAATAGCCTTGGAGAAGTTTACTAAAAAAATCTTATTCCAAGGATCTAAATCCTAAGCTAGTTTGTGCACCCTAGAAAATAAAATAGTTTCTAATCAATTTTAAATTATCAACATTGCTTTTAGTGGCCTTGCTTACTCACAAAAGGTGCGGTCATGAAACTAATGATGTTATGACTCAAAAAGTAAAATAAATGAATAGGAATAAAATGCAAAAGTCCTAACTTCAATTCCCAATAAATGATAAGCTTTTCAAAATGTATTTTTCAATTTAGTTATGCAATTCGAAATAAGATGGAATCTTTCTATACATGTTCTAAGATAAATGATAAGAACCCAAAAGATCAAATGCCAATAATGTAAAATGCCTAATATTTTTGTATTTTCAATATAAAAGAATGAAAATGCAAGGACTTAACAACAACTTGATATAAAATTCTACTATATGTAAATAGAGACAAACCAAGTAGGATATCAAGAAGCAGACACCCAGCCCAAGATGCAAGGAAAATCAAATGAAAAGGATGATGAGAAAGGCACCACCCAAAAATTCAACCAAAGAAAGGTTTCCTATCATTCCACAGACACTTAACAGTCATAACAAAGACCCAAGAAAACTCAATAACCATCAAAACTTACCCAACAAACATCAAACCCAACAACCAAGAAGAAAATCATGATGTACACAACTGTTAAGGAGAAATACGTGTATATACACCTCTTGCAGAAGGACAACACGCGTATGTACGTGACTATCAGGTAAAAAACCACGTATATGTGTTAAAACATAGCCAGGCTAAGGAGAAGGATAAGAAACTCAGACTCAGAATGAATAGAGGCTGTCAAGCAATCAGACAAAAATAAACTCAATATAAACGAGAGCAAGAAAATGAGAAAAACAATCCAAACCCCGAAAATAATATTCTATCCCTAGTATGGTTTCCAATTCTGTTATGAGGAAAATATCTCTATGGCTAGGGGTAAACCACAATAGAAGGAAATGACTGCAAAAATCAACTCTAATCTCAGATATGCTATGTAAGAAAATATGCTAATGAGATAAGATAAAGAGCCTACCTCGTCCAGATGTGTGATGAAGTCCACCGTTGAGCACTTGAATCAAAGAAATACACCTGTAACTTGTCCTCAACAACCAAGAAACACAAGAATATGGTGATAATATATAATGTTAGCACATTATATAGCATAATCCATCAACATTCATAACAAATATTCCCATGGAATAACAATTCAAATATTTGCAAGATATTAATTGGATGAGAAAAGATTATTTCTATTAAAATGTAATCAACAGAAGTGAATGAATTACAAACTTTTGTGGTGGCGCGGTTCAAAACCGAGAAACTAAGTCCCTTCCAATTGGGCCTCCACCACTTCAATCCTCCACCAAAGGAAAGCTCATATAAGAGAGACATTGAGGTTCTCAATCAAGTAGGGAAGATATTGGGGGCTGAACAATGTGTTTAGATTTAAAAGGATAAAGGGATGTAGACTCAATATGAAGTGAATAATTTCTCCAGAGTAACTTTGCTCTCAAAGTTGAATTCTTCTCCCCTTTCCATAGCTCGGATTTGGCCCATTTATAGCCTTCAAGTGGAACCGAAGGGCTGATTCAGAACATTTCCAGTATGTGGAAGGTCAAGGATCATGGATCTCGTGACGTGACATGGAAACCCAACACCATTTTTTAATTTTCGGCACAAAACCTGATATACGCGAGCTGTAGTGGTGCAACCTGCATATACACATGTTGTATAACTATTAGGGCGCATATATGTGGAAAAATATTGCTTTTAGCTCTGGGATTTGCAAAAAGGGACTTCAAGTCTGCATAGGGAAATGGAAAAAGGCCTTCTGAGCAAATTTGCATAGGGTGAGGCAAATCTTGCTATAACACAGTTTCCAGGAATCAAGGAATTAGTTGGATGTTTTGTTTGCCACATGTCTCTAAGGCATATAATTCGATGCATGGAGTAGGATTCGACCTCCTAAAGACATGATTGATGTAATTTTATATTAAAAGGGGGGAGGACTATTGTACGAGGGGATCAAGAATTGTTTATTTCTTTGAAGTTAAGGCAAAAGTTTTTTTTTCTGAAATTTGAGATTCATCACAGTGTTTATGTTCAGTATGTGTTTCGTGTATATCATTTCCACGATTATGTTTTTCTGCTAGCATTGTATTAGAGTAAGTGGTATGAATTCACCCATGTTTTATGCTCCTTTCACACTGATGATGCTTGTTATGTGTAAATGGTTACTTTTACAGAATTCATCTTCATATGATGCTATTTTTAGTAATTAATCTTTGTGTCCTTTATTGTAAAGTTGCATTGGAGATTCATCCATTGATTGATGCATGTAGTGTAGTGGGATTTATTCTCCTTTCCATCTCTCATATCACATCATTTATTTTCTAAGCATAGCACCTATTTTTCCTTAAATCTGCAGGAAGAAAACAACCAGTTGTTGACTGTAAAAACATTGAAATTCAGGCTTTGACTCCATTGCCCAATGGTACCTTTTCCTTGTTTGTCCTAGCAACCATTTTAAAACAAAAACAAACATGTCCTATTGTATAATCTGACCTATTTTCCTTTATTTATGAAATCCTTTAGTTATTACCAATCATTAGACATCTGAGAGAGCCCTCTCTAGTTGTATAGGTCATAATATAATCTAAAGTTGGTTGAAACAGTTACCTCGGGGTTTTGTTTGATACAACCCAAAGAAATTTACAAGTGCTAACATGGTGAACTTCCCACCCCCTATTTTCTACAATGGCAAGGGATAATAGAATGGAATCCATATTTTCTATGGTAGCAAAGGTCTCATCATAGTCTATCCCATGGATTTGTTGAAAACCTTTCGTAATCAGTCTTTTCTTGTACCTACTCACTTGTATGTATGTTACCTTCTTGGTCCTGTAGACCCATATACATCTAAAAATATTCTTGTATGAAGGAAGAGAAACCATATCCCAAGTTTGGTTCTTAAGGAGAGATTTGTACTCCTCTTACATAGCGGCTTCCTAGAAAGGATTCCCTGCAGCCTTTGAATAGGTTTGCGAGTATGAAGCTAGAAACATATAGCAATGTGTGAGAATCATTGGTTCAGTAGATGCAAGTGCATGACAAGAATACTCAAACAAGGACCTCATCCTCCTCTAATCTACTAGATTCCCCACAAGATCTCATGATGCCTGAAGAGTGGTTTGTTCCCACTTGGGAAACTATGGTGGCTCATCATCTACATGCTCATCATCAACATGCACATCATATTCTGAATTATATTCATAACTTAGATCTAAATCATGATCTGAATGAGAGGACTCATCATCACTGAGGTTTAGTGCAGGAAGAAGTATCAAGGTCTTTGTATGTGGCTCCAATGGTGCATGTAAGGGACTCTATTGAAACTGAATAGTGCACTCAATGATGAGTATGTCCATAGAGGGATCAAGTAACCTATAACCCTTCACATCATCTGGATATCTCACAAATATGCATGTGATGTTCTATTGATATAATTCTTTCCTCTTTTCATAGTGCATGTGGGCCCATGCCCGTGATCCAAATATTCAGAAATGGGTGACTTCTAGTTTGTTGTTTCTCCATGCCTCAAAGGGACTCTGGTCCTTGAAATATCCATGAGGATATTTTTTATGAATGTTATTAGAACATTTAAGTGCCTCAACCTAAATCTTGGCTAGTAGATATCTTCCAAGAAACATGCAAGTGGCCATCTCCTTGAGGGATCTATTCTTTTGCTCGGCTAGTCCATTCTTTCGTAGAGTGTAAGGTATTGTGTGTTGAATTTTTATACCTGTCTATGAAAAAAAATGTTGGACATATAGGTTCACATATCCCCCCCCCATTTTTTGTGCAAAGTATTTTGATATTTCTCTTGGACTTAGTCTCTAAATGTGCTTTGAAGTATTTGATATTCTCAAAAACTTCAGACTTCTTCCTGAGAAAATACACCCAAGTGTATCGTGAGAAATCATCAATAAATGTAAGCACATATCTCTCTTTTCTTATGGATAGATGAGGAAAGGGTCCCATCAGATCATTATGAATGAGATACACAGGAGAGGAGGATCTCCAAGCCTTCCCTTTATCAAACTTCTCTTGAGCATGTTTTCCAAGAACACATCCTTGAAAAACTCCTTTCACAGACTGCACTCTTATTTTTTCAGTATCTTATTTTTTTTTAAATTTACTTTTTTTTTTATATTATATTTTTTAGAACAGGAAAGAAAAATCAATTTGAGATAGGAGAAGGGGAAGGATTTCCCTTACTCACTATCTCCATCTCTGATCGTTGAAGTAGATTATGAAAAAATTCTTCTCTATTTGAAGGCTTCTAATATAACCTTATTATATGCCCATTTACTAGAAAAGAAATTCCCTCCTTATCAATAGTTTTAATTTTAACTGATCCATTATCAAAATGTCTCTCTATCTCATAAGGTCCTAACCAACGAATACTAAGCTTTCCTTTAAACTTATTTAATCTAGAATCAAATAAAAGAGACCAGCCACATGGTTAGAATTTCTTCTTTCTGATGAACTTGTCATGCCATTTCATTCTTTGTTGTTGGATGATATTGGTGTGATGAAATGCATCCTATTGCATCTCATCCAATTCATTGAGTTGTGTTATCCTTTGTTGTCGATCCTTTGAGAGATCCATTCCAAGCTTGGTTGTTGTATTGAAATTATTTATTTGGAACTCAATGGGAAGCACAACTTTTTTACCATTACAAAATCACATGGTGTATGTCCATATGTATTCCTCCATGTAGTCTGCTATGCCCAAAGTGCATCCAAACATCGATCTTCCCAATATTGATGGTACAACTAAACTATTTTGGTTAAGATGGCTTCAAGAACTTTGTTTGTGGATTCCACCTACCCATTGGCTTGTGGATGGTATGCCGAAGACTTTCGATGCTTGATCTTGTATTGTTATATGATGGTCTGGACAAGTTTTGATGTGAACTGAGAACCTTGATCTGTAACAATCTCTCTTGGGACACCAAAACGAGTAAATATATTCTTAAACAAAAAATATACAATAAATTGTTTAGTATCATGCACAAGAGGTTTAGCTTCTACCCATTTAGTGACATAATAAGTATATACCAAAATATACCTCTTTTTCCTTGACATTGGAAAGATAGGTCCTATGAAGTCTAGAGCCCATTTTTCAAATGACTCTATGATTATCTAGGGTTGTAGAGGAATTTCATATGCTTTCACTAGTTTTCTCATCCAGTGAAAACTGTCACAACGTTTGACATGCTTCTTGGCATATATGAAAATAGTAGGCCAATAATAACTCAGACGAAGGAATTTGTATGTGGTTTTTTTATTAGTAAAATGGCCTCCACATGGTTCATTGTGGCATGCCTTTCATATGTCAAAAACTTCATCCTCTCTTACATACCTTTGAATGATAAGATCAGGTCTAGTATGAGAAATTTCTCTACCAATCCATGAATAGGTGGCACTAAGTTTGATGATCTTCTACTTCTCCTTTGAGGAAAGGTGTTGATGTAACTTTCCTGTAGCCAAATAGTTAGTGATATCTACAAACCAAGGAGATTCAATAGATATTGCAAAGATATTCTCATCATGAAAATTATCATTTACAAGAACTAATTCACCTTCATTATGAATCCTGGAAATGAAATATGCAACTACATTTTCTCTCCCAGGTCTATATAATATAGTGATATTAAATTCTTGTAAAATAAGAAGGCACCTAGTAATTTTTCCATTAGTGATTGTTTGTTCATTAGATATTTGATGGAAGAATGGTCAATCTGAAGAAATATCTCATAACTAGTAATGTAGTTCCTAAATGCATTGATGGCATGCACTATTGCATTACTGTAGTTTCTGTAACTGTAGAATTCAATTTAGGGGGTGTCATGTTCTTTCTAACAACATAAATGGCATAAGAGACTTGATTTTATTTTTTTCCTAACATTGCTCCTAAATTTGTATATGAAGCATCTGTAGATATATAAAATGGGAGAGACCAATTTGGCCCTCTTAAAACATGAGCTACAATTTTTTTTTATTTCAATGTTTCGAAAGTAGTTTGGAAAGGAATATTCCAAAAAAGATCATTATATTTAATGATCACTTTAAATAATGGAGATGAATTGTTTGTGAAATTTTGAAAAAATCGCCTATAGTAACCAATATGTCCTAAGAAACTCATGACATATTTTTGGGTCTTCGGCATTGGAAGCTTGGAAATGACTTCTATCTTTGTCAAATCCACTTTTATTCCTGCAAATCATACACAATGACCCAAAACAATTACTTTAGTTGGAAATATATGGAATTTTTCATGACTTAATGAAAAATTAGTTTCTTGACATCTAATCAAAAAAATTTCTAAATTTTCTAATGCTCTTGAAAAGTGTTTTCATAAACAACAAAAGAATCTATATATACTTCTACACAATCATGGATCAAGTTAGAAAAGATACCTAGTACAACACATTGAAAAGTAGCAAGTGCATTACACAACCCAAAAGGTAGTACTCGGCAGGTGCATTGCCCATGGGCACGTGAATGTTGTTTTATCTTGATCCTTTGGAGCAATATGAATTTGGTTATAACCTCTAAAACCATCTATAAAAGAAAAGTATTTTTCCCTTTCTAATGTATCTAAAACATGATCTATGAATGGTAGGGAGAAATGATCTTTCAAGGTTGATTTATTCAATTCCCTATAATCTATACAAATGCACAATTTACTATTTTTCTTAGGAACAATCACTAAATGAGATACCCATTGACTATAAAAAATTGGATATATGAAACTCACATTAAGTAGTTTCTGCAGTTCATATTTTACAATTTCCTTCAAGAGGGGGTTCATACGCCTTTGGGGTTGTTTGATTGGCCTGTAATTTTCCTCCATATAAATATTATGAATATATGTATTAGGATGGATTTCATGCATGTCAATATATTCTCATGTGAATGCACCAAAATGTTTCTGTAGATTCTTAATTAATTTCTCTTTTTGAAATTCTTCAAGTTTAGAATTGATATTTAAGGTTTTTCCTTGATGAATTTAAACAACAATGCTACTCAATTCTGATAATGAATTAATAGAAGACATTGAACCAAAAAATGTTGATAGCGTGTCCATAGTAAAATTTTACTGAAAAATTTGTCCAAGATATGATCAAAAGTATGTTACCCCCATGATATTGAGTAAAATCAAAATTATTGATAAAATTAATGATTTGATTTTCCTCAATATCATTTATTAGATTCATAACTTGGTCAATAGTTAAAATAGGTTGTACTACTTCCTCATCATCATTTGTGTCTTAAAATCATTGTGTGAAATTTGAGTCAGTTAAATCTTTAGAAGGTGGATGTAAATTGAATCCCCATGTGAAATTGTCATGTTCCATGATCTACAACTGATAAAAGCATCAATTTTAGCTAACCATGGCCTCCATAAGATTAATGGATTATTACCCAAGTTAGATTTTAGTTGTAAAACCATGAAATCTACAGGGTACTCCTAAGAAATTAAGGATAATATAATATCATCTAATACACCTTCTAGTTTTCTTGTTGATCTATCAACTAGTTGTAAAATTGTGGGTGTAGTACAAATATTAGACAATTGTAATTCATCCATGGTACCTTTTTTCATCACATTTATTGCTTCTCCTAAATCTATTAATGTGTTTTCAATTGCAACATTATTTATATGGATTTTTTAAATGGAGCTACTGAGATAAACATATTTTTGCATATAAATTTTACCCAAGATTAGGTATGCCAATTTACCAATAACTTGCATTGTCTTTGGGTCTTTCTTCTTCTTTCTTAGTTTATTTATACACAATTCCCTTACTATCTTGGCATAAATTGGAATGTCTTTAATTGCTTGTAGTAATGGAATTTTGATACAAACATTCTTTAAATCATCTAACAAATCATATCCATATTGTTTAATTTTCTTCTCTAATGC
>JZKD02S0437215.1:217608-230547 GCA_000966675.3 Picea glauca
AATGATGCACCAGGAAAAATAAAAGGTAAAGGAATAGTAAGTCTGAGTAATGGCAAAGGAAAAGCTCAAGATGTGTTGTTTGTAGATGGTCTGAAACATAATCTACTAAGTGTCAATCAAGTTTGTAACAGAGGATGTGAATTTGTTTTTACTTCTAAAGATTGTAAAATAAAGTCTGTGAATTCAGGACAGTTGGTTGCAAAAGGGATAAGAACAGAAAACAATGTCTATGTGTTAAAAGAAGAAAAAGAAGAATGCCACTTAAGCAAGTATGATGAAAGTTGTCTATGGCATAGGAGACTTGGACACCTAAATTTTGATCATATAATCAATCTTAGAAACAATGGGGCAGTAAAAGATCTTCCAAAGATATCAAAGCCATATGACTCTATTTGTAAACCTTGCCAGATAGGAAAGCTTACTCAGACACAACTCAAATCTAAAAACTTTCCTTCAACAGAAAAACCTCTCCAGTTAGTACATATGGATTTATGTGGACCATCAAGAAAAGAAGGTACATGAAAATAAAAATATTTTATTTTTATTATTGATGATTATTCTAGACTAACATGGGTTGCCTTTTTGAAGGAAAAATTTGAAGCATTTGAAAAATTCAAAGTGTTTAAGGCTCTGAATGAGAATCAAACAGAAAAAATATTGAAGACAATAAGGTCTGATAGAGGAGGAGAGTTGATTTCATGGAAGTTCAAAGAGTTCTATGATAAACATGGAATCAAACAAGAATACACTATTCCAATGACTCCACAACAAAATGGAGTAGTTGAGAGGCAAAATAGATCAGTTCAGTAGATGGCAAGATCAATGATGAATGAAAGGAATATTGATCAGACATATTGGGTGGAAGTAATCCATACAGCTGTTCATATCCTTAACAAAGCTCATCTCATGCCACACAATGACAAGACTCCTTATGAACTATGGTTTGGAAGACTTGCTTCAATCAAACATTTTAAAGTCTTTGGGAGTAAATGTTATATCAAGAATAATGATGAAAATATTGGCAAATATGATGACATGGATGATGAAGGTATATTCTTAGGTTATGATACAAATAATAAAGGATACAGATGCTACAATAAGATGTTGCATAAATTGGTTGATTTTATCAACATAAAAGTTGATGAAGAAATCCCGGTCCGAAATGTAAGCAGTGTTGAACCAAGCACAAAAGATATAGTTGAAGATGAAGATGAATAGGTCCAGGGATCAGAAAGAGAAGAATATGAATCAGATGAAGATATGAATACTCAGGCTGACACAAATCAGTAGAAAGAAACAAAACCACCTCTCAGAATTGTTAGAAAGAATCATCCTGAAAATTAGATAATTGGAAATATAAATAAAGGAGTTTAGACAAGAAGGAAACTGATTAAAGACTTAGAACAATCTCAGGTTGCTTTTCTATCTATGATTGAACCTAATTTTTTTTATGAATCCAACAAGCATGATGATTGGATTAGAGCTGTGAATGAAGAGCTTGATCAGATTGAGAAGAACAATACTTGGGAGCTTGTTCCTAGACCTAAAGATAAGAATGTAATAGGATCCAAATGGGTGTTCAAGAATAAAATGAATGAAAAATGACAAGTTGTTAGGAATAAAGCCAGATTAGTCTGTAAAGGGTATGCAGAAGTTGAATGAAAGTACTTTGATGAAAATTTTGCACTAGTGGCAAGATTGGAAGCCATCAGAATGTTTCTTACATATTCATGTCATAAAAACTTTAAAGTATATCATATGGATGTAAAGTCAACATTTCTTAATGAAGATCTAGAGGAAGAAGTATATATGGAGCAACCTGAAGGATTCTGACTAACAGATAATCCTAACTATGTATGCAAGTTGAAGAATGCTTTATACGGACTGAAGCAAGCACCACGAGTTTGGTATTATAGACTAGACAAATTTTTACAAGACAAAGGGTTCAAGAAAGGTATTGTTGACAACAATCTCTACATTAAGTCTGAAGGTGATGATTTACTAGTTGTTTTGGTTTATGTAGATGACATTATTTTTGGCTGTACTAATGATTCCTCTGTCCAGTGGTTTTCTAACTCTATGCAAACAAAGTTTGAGATGTCCATGATAGGTGAATTGTCATACTTTCTTGGTTTACAAGTAAATCAGAGTTCTGCATGAATTTTTATCACTCAAGAAAAATATTTGAAAGAGATGTTGAAGAAGTTCCGGATAGAAGATTCTTCCCCTGCTAGTACACCTATGGTAGTTGGTTGCAAGCTCAATAAAGATGATATTTCACCTGATGTTGATCAAAGGACATATCGATCAATGATAGGCAGTCTTCTGTACATCACAACATCTTGTCCTGATACAATGAAAGCTGTTGGAATGGTAGGTTGTTATCAGTCTGCTCCTAAACAAATTTATTTAGTATCTATAAAAAGGATATTCAAATACTTGAAGGGCACAATGACTTATGGTCTGTGGTATCCTAGAAATCAGAATATTCACTTAACTTCTTATTCAGATGTTGATTGGGAAAATTGTGTGGATGAGAGAAAGAGAACCAATGGAGGTGCATTCTTCCTTGGTGATTCATTATTAGCATGGCTTAGTAATAAGCAGGGGTATATTTCCTTATCAACCACAGAGGTAGAGTACATTGCTGCTGCTACTTGCTGCACTCAAATGTTATGGATGATCCAAACTCTTGCAGATTTGAAGGTCAATTATACTAATCCGATTCCAATTCACTGTGACAACACCAGTGCAATTAGTGTCTCTAAGAATCTTGTTCTTCATTCCAAGACTAAGAATATACCAATCAAATATCATTTTCTCAGAGAGCAGGTTACAAACAGAGTTGTTCAGCTGAATTATATTCCTTCCACAGAACAAATACCTGATATCTTTAATAAACTGTTATCAAAGACCCCTTTTGGATATCTTCGTCAGAACTTGGGGTTTATAACTTCTTTCATCTAATATGTTCACCTAGTCAGGGGGACTACTTATTGAATATCTGTTGTATTTCTAAGCTGCTCATAGTTGGCAGGGGAGTATGTACCTTTCTCATATCTGATACCTTCGAGATGTACTACAACAACTCAGGGGGAGCATGTTTCTTCTTTGACATTGATGTCAAAGGGGGAGAAAGTGTGGTAATGGTAAGGATGCTACAGTGGTATGGTTGGGTGTTCAGGGGATAGTGTAGTTCTTCAGGTTGTTCAAGGCATTGCCATCAATGCCAAAGGGGGAGATTGTTGGCATGTTTACAGACAGAGGTCGAGTATTCTTATTGTCATTGATGGAAAGATCAGAGATCAACATGACAATGAATCAACACGATGATGACGAACAAGAGAAAGTGGCAAGATCAATGATGCAGCGATGATGTCATGGCAAGATCAGAGGCGTAACAGTGAAGAGAAACCGTAATCTTTGGATTACCCATTCTGAATTCTCGATGGCCATCAGATATGAATTCAGACAGGAGGAGTGCGCAGAAGAGGAGAACATTTCGTAGGTGCCAGATTTGAGTGCGAGGACCGACCGTCGTCAGATCCAGAAGAACGAGCATGATCATTAAGTGCAAGATGAAGTTGGGATATCAAAGATTGGGAGGATGGACATAACATATTGCAAATAACATTGAAAGCCGAAGTTCCGAAGTCAAGGTGGAAGACACATTGACAGATCCACGTCAACAAGATTACGTCAGCAGGGACACATGGCGCAATCAGACACTGACAAGTGTCAAGATGATTCAACATATTTGGTAGGTACAAATCATGAATCAGAGTGACACATGGCATCTACTTAGCTTGTGACATGTCAGCAAGTGATGTAAGAATCTTACGTCACTTCGAGAGTTTTGCATGGCAAGAAAACACTCTAATTTCGTTGAAGTCCCGAATGTCAAAATTGCGAAAGGGATGAAAACAGAGCACGCCAACAAGGACCCGTGGAGTGCGGTTAGAATTTCACTGACTTGCACATTGAAGGAGTCAAACGAACGTGACACAGGAATTCGGGATATGCGAATATGCGATGAGATCTGAGCCGTCAGATGAAAAAGAGATAGGGACCGTTGATTAGGCTAGTGAAGAGCTTGAAGGGTTGGCCTGTGGTCATAGCCAAGGTCACATCGTCAAAAGGCTGGAGGAAAGAGCTAGTAGCTAACCTCCTTTTCGGAAATCGTGACATGGGAGAGTCGAGATGCCTCATCACAAGACCCTTGAAATCATGAATCACAAAGTACTTTATGGATAAGTGCTTGGTTACAACTAGTGGTCATATGAGAGGAAGGATCTAGCCTAGCTAAGCTCCATTTTGGAGATCGTGACTTGAGAGAGTCAAGAAACCTCACACCAAGATCCCTGAAGTCCCGAATCATGAAATCACTTTCTGGATAAGCGCTTGGTTACAACTAGCGGTCATATAAGAGGAAGGAACTAGCTCAAGAAAGCTCCATTTCATAGATCGTGACATGGGAGAGTCAAGACGTATCATCACAAGAGTTCTGAAACGTGAAATTGTGTAGCGCCTGTTGGTGTAGCCGGTGGTCATCACTGGTGGTCACGAAAAGGGAAGGTACTAATTGCTAAGCCCTATTTTCAGAGATCGCGACATGGAAAGTCGAGAAGCCTCACCACAATATATCCGAAATGCGAAATGAGAAATCACTTTAGATTAGGACTTGGTCACAGCCAATGGTCATGAGAAGGGAAGGAGATAATTGCTATGCTCTACTTCAGATATCGCAATATGAAGATTCGAGATCTCTCACCAGAAGATATCTGAAATGTGAAATGTGAAATCACTTTCTGATTAGCCTGTGGTCACAGCCAGTGGGCACATGGGATAAATGTGAGAACCTATGGATGTAATCCAATGGTTGTGTAGACACCTCGCCAACGGCCTACCCCAGTAATCAGCAAGCAGTTACAACACATCATCGAGTAGTTCCTAGATTTTTGAGTTTTGTTGAGTTTGTTAGGCTAAAAATAGGTTCAGCACGTCCTGGTCATTTATGACAGGAACGTTTGTAATTGAGTTATAAATAATTCACCTTTCGAGGTATTGAGGGTTGTTGATCTTCACACCCTGACGCTATCAGACTGTAACATTTTTGAAGAGATCTTCCATTAATAAAGAGGAGGCACATTTACAAGATTCTTGCGTGTATTCACTGGTGATGTTATTCTCTAAGTTGAATGTTATTCTTTCTTTGTGATCATATTTTTTTCTGAAACTAATCTTTAAGAGTAACGAATGTTGCAGGATTTATCTAGGATACCTTGTTTCTGACTCTAAAGGTTTTAGTGTTTATCTTCTGGTGTTTTCAATTAAGGAATTCTTAACTGCTTCTTAGTTGAAAGTATCTTTCTCATATTTTCTTCTGTCCATCATTTAAGCTATTTAAAGATCCAATGAGTATATTATCTCGCCCTGTAGAAGTCTTCCTTCACGTTTCTGGTTGTATTTCACTTTTATTAAACACAGACCCCATAGCCCAATGGATGTTTAGACTGTCTCAACCAATTCAAAAAACACTTTAACAACAATACCGACCTATTTCTTTACCTAGCCTAATATCTAAAATTGAAAACATAGCTAAATCATACAGAGAGATCCCTCTCTGAAGTTGGAAGGGCTAGATCCCAGCTTCAAAAGTGGTTGGATAAAGTTACCTTGTAAATTTCTTCTTTCGTCAACCTCTAGGAAATTTACCAAGTGCTAACATAGTGGCGACTCCACCGGGGAACTGAACAAAAAAGTTGAAACCTACATCCTTTTTCCCTAAAAGAAAAGTTTGTATCTGAAGCATTGCTCCTTAAATATTGAAAATTCGAGAAGGAAGTAATGTTCAGAGGTTTATTAACACTTTGTACATTCTATTTTCAGATTCATAAAAAATTAAAAAGTATATATATAAAAAACCAAAAAGAATTCTGGCTCCCAAGAAAGTCTATACTCAATCTCATCCAGATCCAAAACCTGCGAAAGTAACAGACAATCCAGAACAGTTGCTCAGGAAAAAGATCATTGTTGAAGGTTGAGTAAGTCATACTCCCATTCACAAGTCTCTTTCTTTCTTGGGAAAACTTGTCTCTTCTCAAAACCTCGATATTGACACCTTTTCCGGTCAAAGCCTGTCTGGGTCCAAATCTGGTAGTTTTGTTACTGAAATCATTTTCGACCCAACCATCTTGCAACCCTGAACCCCCAAAGTTCTATCTCCCACTATCAACTAGAAAACCACTCCCTCGGTGCTAGCCAGTCCCTCCTCGTCGTCCCCTTGAGTCGCTACCTCACCGAACATCCAAGTCGTTGTTCCACCTCCCCTGCTCATCATGGCAACTAGATACACTCCCTTGGTGTTGAACGCACCTCTCCATGCTCTGCCTCAAGACTACCAAACTAAACTCCCATAGTTTGATGCAACAGGGCCCTTGAAAGCCCAACAACATGTTGACAAAATTAATGATTATTTTGACCCACAAGAAGTTGATGAGGCTGACGGTCAAATGAGATTGTTTGCCCAAAGTTTGATAGGTGACGTTAAGAAATGGTACAAAGCTTTACCAGCCACCTCAGTCCCTGACCTTGTCGCATTTCAAAGGAGTTTTCTCGACAGATGGGAGGTAAAGAAAAACCCTCTCCAAATATTGTCAGAATACAAGAATATAAGAAGAAACCAAGGTGAGACGGTACAAGATTACTGCACCCATTTCAACAACCTGTACAATGCAATCCCAACCGAAATCAAACCTCCACAGGGTCTGGCATTGATTAAATTCCTTGATGGATTTGATGCTGACATGTCGTACCAACTTAGAGAAAGAAATTCTACCACCCTGGAGGACATGCAGAAAAGTGCTATTAGTGTGGAGGCCAATTTGTTGGCAAAAAGAGCACGACAGAGGATAGAGAGGAGGGTTACGATTAAAGAAGAACCTTCCACATCAAACTCCGATTCCAAATTGGATTCTTTGGCCAGAGCAGTGGAAAGAATGATGGATAGGCTCACAGTGTCAGAAAGAAATCCTTCAAGAGATGATCCACCAACTCCTCAAGTTCGGAATCCAAACTTCAGGAGAAACCCTCCTCAAATCAGACAGAGAGATCCTAGGGATCAAAGAGAAAAGAGAGGTCTGGATCAGCAGATCAGACCTCCCTTACAAGAAAATTATGCTGATGAAGGGGGGGAGGTGATTGAGGAAGCGGAGGACACTCACATCAATCTCATGGGCATTCACAACAAAGAATCTATTTTCCTTACCTAAGAAGAGCAAGAGTTGTTTCTTCTTAATCAAACAAAGGTAAGTGAGGAAGCTGAAGATGCAGAACAACAGGCATTTGAAAATGCCATTTTGGAGGTACACCGACAGTATAATTTGAGAAGTAAAAAGACAGAAGGGAGTTCCCCTAAAAAGACAATTGAAACAAAAAGGGTAGTCGAAACCAAGAAGGCCTCCGAACCAGCTGCTGAGAGTATTCTCGAGAAGAGCACTGCCGACCCTCCCATGAAGAAAAACCTTACTATTTTGAAAAGGTCGTCACAACCCGAGGTTTTACCTATAAATCCGCCAAGTACTTCTGGACAGAAGGATATGGTGGACAAACCAGAATTGATGAGCCAAGGTAGAGCTCCAACACCTTTCAGCCTTGAGGGGGAGTTGGCCAAAGTAAAAATTCCCATCCCACTTTTTGAGTTGATGAACAAAGACGGTTATCATTCGCAGGTGATTAAAGCACTCACCATTGAACCTGACATAGGCATGAAAGCCTTAACCATTGGATCAACAAATCATTCAGATACTGTGAACCTTACTGATGATCAACCCGAGCTTCTTTTCGGACCTGAAGTAGATGGTCGAGATGATACTGGTGAGGTCACCCCTTTTTACATCAGTCTAAACATACATGAACTGATCCTGCATAATGCTATGCTGGACTCAGGTGCTTCTCATAATATGATGCCAAAAGTAGTGATGGATAAACTGGGACTGGAGGTCAGCAGACCTTATAAAGATCTACATTCGTTTGACTCCAATAAGGTTAGATGCATTGGTTTGATCAAGGACCTGTGTATCACCCTGGTCCAGATTCCTGCGAAGAGCATGGTCATGGACATGGTAGTGGCAGAAATCCCTCCGAAGTATGGAATGTTGCTTTCCCGGTCCTGGGGAGCTAAGTTGAGAGGTACCCTGCAGCTAGATATGTCATATGCCACTATCCCAGTCTTTGGGCAACAAAGAAGGCTATACAGAGAAACTTTGATGAAATACATGGTCAGTAGTCAAGAAAAACCGCATAATTATCCCCTGTACTCTGCACATTCTGACCTGGATTATTTTATTCTGTATAACGATGGTGACACGGGAGAGCAAGACATTCAGCTAGGAGAGGATACATCAAGTCCGGACGAAGGCCAAGAAATCATCGAGGTGGAAAGAAAGAAAAATGTGATAACTGAAGAATTACCAGCGAACTTCTGGAGCATGGATTTTGATGGAGCAGTAAGAAAAGAAGGAGCAGGAGCAGGTGTTTGGCTGCATAACCATAGAAATAGGTACTCAGAAAACCATTCTTATAAATTGAATTTCCAGTGCACTAACAATATCGCCGAGTATGAAGCCTTAATGCTCGGTCTGAAACTTTTGAAAAAGGTTGGTGCTAAACAGATTATGGTAAGAGGTGACTCTGAGTTGATAATCAAGCAGATCAAAGGTGAGTATGCTGCTAAACACCCCTTCCTTAGAGCTTATATAAATGTTGTTCTTGATGCCCTGAGATGTTTCATTAAAGTTGACTTGCAGGTAATGCCTGGGGGACAAAATATTTTGGCAGACGGATTGGCCACATCAACAGCCACCTGTAAGATCCCTTTCCGCTCGACTCGTCCATACACGATTGAAGTAAAATGCCAACCAACCATTCCCGACAACATCAGTTACTAGAAAGTGTTTGGAAATGATGATCAAATCGAAGACTTTCTACTGTGTAAAAACGATTTTGAATATACAAATATAGATTTAGAGAACGTAGATGAGAATGTAAATAGTTCCAATTTTGAAATAGATAGTGTAAATAGCGTAGATTCAGGAGAGTTAGGCGATGACGAAATGGATGATGATGTTTTACATTTGAAAAGAAATGTTTTGCCTAGGGGTCTAGTTCCTTTAGAGGATTTGTTTGATTTTAACAACGTAGCCAAAAAAAACAAAATTGAAGCACATGGACAAGAGGTAGAAGACTGTAATATAGGAACCGAAGAAAAACCCAGGATGGTCAAATTGTCCAAATCATTGCCCCCAGAGAAGAAACTTAAGTACATTGAGCTGTTCAAAGAGTATTCTGATGTTTTTGCCTGGGGTTTTGAGGACTTGAAGGCCTATGATACCAGCATCATACAACACAGAATTCCCATAAGAGAAGACCAAAAACCATTTAGGCAGAAAATTAGGAGGATAAATCCCAAGTTGCTCCCTCTGATAGAAAAGGAAATCAAGAAAATGTACGATGCCAAGATCATAGTTCCATTGCGTTTTTCCAAATGGTTCTCTAATTTGGTCCCTACACGTAAACAATCTGGAGAAATCAGACTCTGCATAGATTTATTAAATCTGAATAAAGTCTCCCTGAAGGATAATTACCCCTTACTGAAAATGGACCACATCATGCAAAGGGTGGTCGGGTCCAGTCGAATCTCTTTGTTAGACGGTTTCTCGGGATACAATCAGGTCCTAGTTCACCCAGACGACCAAGACAAAACCGCTTTCACCACACCATGGGGCACTTTCATGTATGTGAAAATGCCTTTTGGTCTGATGAACTCAGGAGCCACATTCCAGAGGGCGATGGATATCGCTTTCGTGGAAGAATCGGGTAAATTTATTGTTGTCTATTTGGACGATGTGACCGTGTTTTCCCGATCTGATGACAAACACCTGTGACACCTCAGACGAGTCTTCAAGAAATGTAGAAGGTTTGGGATTTCTTTAAATCCTAAGAAAAGCCTCTTCGGGCTGGAGGAAGGAAAATTGCTAGGACATATCATCTCCAAGGATGGAATCAAAATAGACCCCAGCACAATCGAGGCCATACAAAAATTAGAACACCCAAGAAATCTCAAAGAACTACAGTCTTTTATCGGGAGGATTAACTTTCTACGAAGATTCATTCCCAACCTGGCAGAGCTCCTCGGAAACATTACAAATATGCTCAAAGAATATGTAAAAATAAAATGGGACTCTGAGTCTAGACAGTCTTTCAAACAAGTCAAACAAGCACTCACAGAAGCTCCTGTCCTGATAAGCCCTGATTTCACTAAGGATTTCTATCTCTTTTCTTTCGCTTCCGAACATATTATAGCGACGGTGTTACTGCAAAAGAACAACGAAGGTTATGAACAACCCATAGCTTTCTTTAGCAAAGCGTTAAGGGACGCTGCTCTGAATTACAAGATAATGGAAAAATAGGCTTTTGCCTTGGTTAAAGCTATAAAAGACTTTAGGGTATACATTCTCCATTATCACACCATAGCTTATGTTCCAAATGCGGTAGTTAAGGACATTTTAACATAGGACAATCCAGATGGAATAAGAGGAAAATGGATTGCTGTCATTTTAGAATACGACATAGAGATTAAGCCAACAAAACTAATCAAAGGTCAAGGCCTTGCCAAATTAATGGCTGAATCTAATTTTGATGCTCTTGATATTAATTTTTTAGCTGCAGTGGATGAACAGGGCGAGATGGCGACTCCAAGCGTGAGAGAGGTATTTCTCAACTCTCCATGGTACGTAGACCTTATATATGTTTTGCAAAATTTACAAGCTCCCCCTGGTTTGACCAAGACTAAAGCTAGATTTTTAAAGTTGAAAGCCTTAAAATTCTGTATTCTAGAAGGCAATTTGTATTGGAAAGATCCTGGAGGCATTATAATAAATTGTTTACTGAAAGATGAAGCTGACAAAGTGTTACAAGAATTTCATGCAGGTGAATGTGGTGGCCATCTGAACTGGAAGGTCACAGCCAACAAAATACTCAGAGCGGGTTTCTATTGGCCCACCCTATTTGCCGATGTGCATCAAAAGGTAACTGCGTGTCATCAATGTCAGATGTTTGAAGGCAAAAGGAAACTTCTTCCTCTTCCCCTGAAACCAATCTCAGTTGAAGCCCCTTTCCAGCAATGGGGACTGGACTTCATTGGAGAAATACACCCCCCTTCTTCAGGCCAACATAGGTGGATTCTCACTGCCACCAATTACTTTACCAAATGGATTGAAGCAGTACCAAGCAGGCAAGCCACTGACTCTGTTATTATCAAGTTCCTTGAAAATAATATTTTGTCTCGTTTTGGATGTCCTAGAAAGATTATAACTGACAATGCAACTGCCTTTCGGTCGAAGAAGCTTATAAAGTTCTGCAATCAATATCACATCAGTTTGGGGCATTCCACAGCTTACTACCCTTAGGGGAATGGGCTAGCGGAATCTTCAAACAAAACCTTGGTCAATATCATCAAGAAAACATTACAGGAAAACAAGAAATCATGGCACAACAAGCTGGTGTTCACTTTGTGGGCTGACAGACTGACCACCAAAAGGTCAATCGGTATGTCACCATACCAGCTAGTTTATGGCACAGAGGCAGTTTTCCCCACTTCTTTGGGAGTTCCCGTCATGAAGTTGCTTCAAGATGTACAAGCTGAGCCAAATGATTCACAGAGAAGGATCAACCAGATGATCCATTTGCAGCAGACTATGGAGGACGTTTTCAACAAGACTCAGGTGATCCAAGAAAACATCAAGAATTTTTTTGACAAAAGAACCAAGGAAGATGATTTTGAACTAGGAGATTTGCTACTGAGATGGGATGCCAGGAATGAAGACAAGGGAAAGCATGGAAAATTTGACAATCTGTGGACATGACCATACATGATCCAAGCCTTCAGGGGAAACAATGTTTTCTTGCTAAACAACGCTGATGGGACAGATCTGCCAGGACCACCTGTGAATGACGGAATGCTGAAACATTATGTGCCACCTCAGTAGAAGATTCAAGTTTCCACTCTCCATTGTACATACCATTTTAAATTTCACTTTTTCGCTTGCATTTTCTAAGTGAAGAACATTAGTTAGTTGGTTGAAGCCCGAAGAGAAGTCCCTAAGCTGCTGATAATTGTTTTTCCATTTCTTGAGAATAAAAACCAATGAAGGCTACTAGGCAGAAATGTTCAGAATGACAGGAACCAGGATTCTTGGCACTTCACAGGGCAAGTACCATCCCCAGGTGTAGCCACTGTTATCACCCTATAAATTATAGGAATCAACTGGTGACTAGGATATTATCTGTCTCTAGTGTTTTTGTTGACAAATGATTTTTCATTCTGCAAATAATTTGACAAGAAAAGAAAAAGAAAAGAAAAGAAAAAAGAAAAGAAAAAGAGAAAAGAAAAAGAAAAGAAAAGAAAAAGGAAAAAGAAAAAGAAAGAAAAGAGGGCATAAAGGAATTGAAATAAAAGCCCCATGCAATAATAGTAACTTGGTCCATACCTTTCAAGCATGGCCAAGTTCTTTTTAAATTTGATGTTGATAGGGTAGTGAATGATTTGGCTAAATAGTTTAATCTTAGCCAAAGTGTCTAGGTTAGATTAGTGAATAAATCTGGCCAGATTGTCTAATCCTGGTCAGATAGCCCTAGGGTAGAGTAATTTCTTGACCCAACAGTTTAATTTGGGTTAACTGTCATAGGAAACTAGGTTAGAACATAGGTTAGTGGCACTGTTGTTTCTTTCCAATAAAGACAGCTCGATGTAAGTCTTGTACCATGTTTCAAATGCTTAAAGGATAGTTTGGTCAAGCCCCATGGTGGTCTCTACTTGAAGAAGTTTGGAAAAACCCATAAAAACGCAGTTATCCTAAGTTTTTTCGGTGCATGGGCTCT
>JZKD02S0437215.1:230597-242828 GCA_000966675.3 Picea glauca
TATGGATGTCATCTTCCACTGATTCCACTTGTCCCACTTGTTCCCGAGTACGTCCCATCTCATAACTGCTGTCAGTCCCTCACCCCTTTTCACTCATGACCAACCCCCTATTGTGACTTTTACATCCAATCTCTAGCCACCACGTCACTCGTCCGTATTCTTTTTTCCACCGTCACCTGCCATCTCACCCCCAAGTGGCCCGTTGTCCATTTATTACTGGATAACGTATCCGTTACCCAGCTGACATGTCTTCTGCGCCAAACCGACCCCAGTTTTGAATAAAAATACCGTTTCCCCCTTACCTCCGCTCTTCACCCGTCGCACCAAAGAAACTCATAGCTTACTCCTCCATTACGTTCTGTCACCCTCATCCACAGTCATTCGACCCCACTAACCTTGTGTTTATTGTAGGTACTGTTGCAGAGATGGCGCCAAAGCCCAGACAAGCAGAAGAGGAGGAGAATCCATTTCTCCCGGCCCCTGTCGACCTGGAAAAAATCCCACTGGTTGACAAAGACAGATTAATCGCAGATACCAAATGCGACTTCAATTTTTCAGACCTCCAGTCATGGCTTAGGGAATTTTTCTTGGACCAGAGTGATGAAATTGGACTCCGGGAGTCCAATTTTCCCCTTTACCTCTTTCCCCGGATCCACCATTTTCCTGAGTTCGTGCTTAAATGTCAAGCTCACTATATTCCTGAACAAAGAGCCGTCATCTCCTCGTCCGGAGACATCCTGTTCTTCATTACGCCCGAAGACATTGACCAGATGATGCAAATTCCCCGTGCTGACTCCGCGTCTCCTTTCAACCTGGAAATCCTCACAGAGCTGTATCAGAAGATGAAATTTCCCTAGAGAGCTCAAATATTCGAGCTTTTCCTTACCCCCTCCGCCCAATTCCATTCCACAAATCCCCCTTACCCGTCGTCCATTTTTTCCACTAAGGGAAACCAAGTCATTTCTTCCCTTTGTGCTTTACTAGGGTACTATTTCGACCAGTGGGTAGATGAGCCCATTCTGGGTTTTCTATCCATCTTCTCCACTGATGAAAAGCCCACAACCCAGTTTGATTTTAGCACCTTCTTGGCTGACAGTATTCACGAACAGTTCGTGAACTTTGGCACGGAAGGCATGTTCAGATACTTGTCTATACTGGCCTACATGTTTGTTTACTTTCAAGCAGACAAATTCAGTTTTTCCATGCAGAAGATGGATGCATATGGAAGGCCTCAGGAAGTCACAGCATGGACCTCTTTGCTGAAGCATAACTCCATAGAGTATAGCTTCCAGGCATTCATTGATCTGTTCTACCACCCTATGGTGAGCATGTTGAGGGGCAGACTCGAGCCTCGAATAAATGGCAAAGTCCAGAGAATCCTGCATCTCTCGGACAACACAAAGACCGGGGATTGGTACCTATATCAAAACCATTCCAAGATCAGAGTATATGGGTGCGAGTTGGCACCTTACAAGCTGCCCAAGTATATGCTGGTAAGAATCTTTGCTTTAGAGTATATAAGACAAATCATGAATTCAGATGACATCCATTTTGTGTCGTTGAAGAAAAAGCAGCAACTTCGAATCAAGGGGCAAATTGGCTCCTTCATCTACCATAGTCAGGGTGCCGGGGAATAAGCTGACAAGATGTTGAGAGATATGAAGTTTTCCTTAAGCTTCCCATGGCATTATGATCCTTGCGGGATCATCTCAGAAATGCAGGTGAAGAACAAGAACATCCCGTATGTTCAAGTGTCTAAGCCTGAGATTGAAAAATATGCCAATCAGGCAGTATGGGTGCCTGACACCTTGGTTGAAGTAGAGCAGCAGGTTCCCCTGACCTTTGTGCCACCAACAACCATGCCACAGGTCCCTAAGGAAAAAAGGCCTCGACAAGATTTATCTCCGCCTGTCAAGGAGGTGTCGTCTGAAGAGTTCCAGCTGCACATGAAGAGGCCCAAGACAGTTTTAGTTCCCGGTCAGACAGAAGAAAAAGAAACCCCACCTACCAGAGTGACCAAGTCTGTTATTCCACCCTTCAGTTTGAGCATCTTTAAGGACATCACCCTGGCATTACCGAAGAAATCCACAAACTCCCCATTGGACACTCAACAAAGCAAGACTGGGCCTAAGTTGAGCATTTTTGAGAAGTACGAGCTGATTAATAAAAAGAATCATACCCTTACCAACAATACTTACGCTTAGTTTCAGAAACAGTCGTCCACTGCGCAGTATAGGCTACTCTCTGCATTTGACATAGAAAGGGGCAGGATGCACATGGATTTCCGCCAGGCGCAGGTACCAGACCCCAAGGTGATCACAGACTACAAGAGGGCCACCTTTGAATTTCAAATGAAGGATGTGCACCCAACAGATCAGATGGATCGACACAAGCAGATAGGGGAGATGGTGTTTCATACGTTGGCACATGCTTCCGCTTCTACAGCAAAATTATAGGTGTCACTAAACAATGCTCAGACACAACTCAAGCTGGAGAAGATATCATCCTTTGCGAAAGATAATAGAATCAAAACTTTGGAGGAGTTGGTTCTCAAGATCGGCTATGATCCTTCAAACGTCAAAGCAGCAGAGGAGATGATGAAAAATAAGAATGCTGACATCACCTCATTGAGAAAAGAATTGAAACTCTTGCCCACAGAGGACTCGCAGGCAAAAGAGATAACAGAGAAAGAAGGCGAGAAGGACGAGATGCTAAAGCTGATCATGGAGCAAAATGCTCAGCTCAAAGAAATGGAAGCAGAAATGGAGAGATTATTGAAAGAGAAAGAGCAACTAAAGCCAATGGAAGTCATTCCATTGAGTGCTATCCCAATTGCAGGATTGAGAACTGCATCAGTGACAACAATCCCATCTGCAACTCCATTGACATCCCAAGAGAATATAACCGACTTGGCTAAATCCATGGAGAAGATGAACCTACAGGAGATAGAGATCAGCAGGCTTAAAAAGGAAGTGGAGAACCTTTAGGAACTCAAAACTTCTTTCCAGACCAACCTATCTAAGGAAAATCGGGTGACAGAGAAGCTCAGATAGGAACTTCAGCAGCTCCAGAAACAAACAGTGGCAGGGAAAACTTTAGCTGAAGTTAAAGAGACTGTATGGACAGACATCACTAAGTCCATGAATGAGATATGGCCCATGATCCAGATCATGTTTGAGCAGAATGAATTGGTCCTAAGGAGCAAACAAGCCATTGAGAAGATCAGAATAGAATTGGGAGACATGCCAACACAGGCAAATGAGATCATCAAGTTTCTCAATTCTAAGACTAGAGAAGAGCTAGAAGAGTTGAAGATTGAATACAGAACAGAGACCATCCTTGAGGTCAAGAGGGTTCTCACCAAGAGAGGATTAATTCTTCGGTTGGAAGAAAAGGTTCAATCAATGGACCAAGGGATACAAAGGTTTTTCAACAAGATTGAAGCTCTCCAGAAGAAAGGTTTGCCTGATCTGAAAGTTATTAATGATAAACTGATGACTCTCCCAGATTACAATAAGAGACTGGCTGTCGTGTCCAAGGACAGTTCAAATTTTGCAGGCATTCAAGGAAGCATCACCGGAAAAGCATTTCTGGATGCCCTTCAGTGGGACATTAGCATCCAGCACGAGATCCGATACATTTTCCTCACCAAGCCTACATTTGCTAAGTATACAAACATGGACGAGGTGTATCGAAGACTGCTCAAAGTCAACGTGCCAAGTCATATTAGATGGGAGGAACTCTGTGATCTAATCGATTAGCAGATGAGCTGTCCCCAGTCCAGTCATTTGTCCAGTCAGAAGAGGTTGTGCAGACACCTCGCCAACGACCTACCCCAGTAATCAACAAGCAGTTACAACACATCATCGAGTAGTTCCTAGATTTTTGAGTTTTGTTGAGTTTGTTAGGCTAAAAAAAGGTTCAACACGTCCTGGTCATTTATGACAGGAACGTTTGTAATTGAGTTATAAATACTTCACCTTTTGAGGTATTGAGGGTTGTTGATCTTCACACCCTGACACTATCAGACTGTAACATTTTTGAAGAGATCTTCCATTAATAAAGAGGAGGCACATTTACAGGATTCTTGCGTGTATTCACTGGTGACGTTATTCTCTAAGTGAAATGTTATTCTTGCTTTGTGATCATATTGTTTTCTGAAACTAATCTTTAAGAGTAATGAATGTTGCATGATTTATCTAGGATACCTTGTTTCTGGCTCTAAAGGTTTTAGTGTTTATGTTCTGGCATTTTCAATTAAGGAATTCTTAACTGCTTCTTAGTTGAAATTATCTTTCTCATCTTTTCTTCTGTCCATCATTTAAGCTATTTAAAGATCTAGTGAGTATATTATCTCGCCCTGTGGAAGTCTTCCTTCACGTTTCTGGTTGTATTTCACTTTTATTAATCACAGACCCCATATCCCAATGGATGTTTAGATTGTCTCAACCAATTCAAAAAACACTTTAACAACAATACCGACCTATTTCTTTACCTAGCCTAATATCTAAAATTGAAAACATAGCTAAATCATACAGAGAGATCCCTCTCTGAAGTTGGAAGGGCTAGATCCCAGCTTCAAAAGTGGTTGGATAAAGTTACCTTGTAAATTTCTTCTTTCGTCAACCTCTAGGAAATTTACCAAGTGCTAACACCTTCATTAGGAGGAATAGGTTTCTTTAGAGGAAAATTGGTAAACCTATGTGGAAGGCTCACTCAGATATCTACGCATGCTCATGGAACTTCAACTGAAGAAGATTTTGAGATTATTAAATTTATTGAGGACAACGCCCCATTTACTATGATACTTGGAAGACCTTGGATTAACATGGATCAAGTTCGACAGGAAGAAGAAGCAAAAGTTTTGGAGAAGAAGAAACATGAATTAAAATATTTTATGACCAAGAAGATTTCTTAGTTGATTGAGGAACAGAAGAAGCCCCTTGACACTAGAGACCCCAATGTCGAATCTGAAACAATGTCCGAAAGCTCATGGATGACTGAAGCACCTATTGCAGAGTAAGAAGAATTATTACCCTAGAAAGAATTTCAACAATGCGTAGTGACTATGCTAAAAGAAGATAGAAATCAAAATGGAAAAAGACAGATCGAGTTGAAGATTACGGGGAAGAAGGCTAGAAAGTTAAGTAAAAAGAGGGTGAAGATTGAAAAGTTACAAGAGACCTCGGAGGGAACATCGCAGAAAGAAAACTTGCAGAATGGGAGCTTCACCAAGATATTAGGACCACGACCTATGGCACTTCGTCGACGCGAAGCAATATAGCCATTGAACCGATATACCCATTCGACTTCCACCCCAAACAGACATAAAAACATTAAAGGATCACCACTAGACCATTGGACCTTGTCATAATGGATAGATCAATGGTAGTGGAAGCCTCATACCCATTGCAAGCATACTGTTTCTAGATTTCTTATTTAGATCGTCGTGCCAGGCCCGAAGAACACTTTTTACCAACTGAAAATTTGAAGTCCGTAGAACTAGTGATTGTATACAGTGATCATTGCAAGCAGATTGTTCATCCTAGTGAATTATCTGAGATCACGGTGCCCCGATTATCTTTTCCGAGTGCATATGTCCAATGAGCTCACCACAATCGAGGAGTCCATCACAGAAGTCCTCCTTGATTTGATGACTGAGAGAGTCATGTCAGAAAGAGGAATGTCCACCGAAATCCAAGCATCATCGACATTAGGAGCAACAACTTCTCCATCCACTTCTCGAGCCGAACGATCTCACTCAATCGATGAGAAGCGAACAAAACATAAGGATGATCTTGCGAACGCTAAACTAATTCCAAGCATTTTGCCTGCTTACCTACCCCCCCTGCGTGGTGAAATCAACAGTGATAGTGTGCCTCAAGAATTCGAGTATGCTATGGTTACTGCATACCTACCGAAAGGGGTGTGTGCAGTTCGTGCCGATCATAAAAATCTCGCAACATTGAAATTCAACGAGTTGAACCTCGGTGATAGGAAAGTCTATAGTATGCTCGCTCCACACAAGTATCTAACGAAGACCAAGGGAAAGAACTCAAAGATCGTCCCATAGTCTTAGACCCAAAACCTCGTGCAGTCAACGTTGTTGAATGTCATGAAGATCCCACACTTTGGAAGACACCAGGAGGTGAATGCGTGCATGAAGCTGCTTATGTCTTGCTATCACGGAGGGTAATTTTGGTTGAACCACCACATCACGATGGATCCCACCTTGATTAATCGGATCACAGGACTCAACATGCAAGGACCTTATCCACAGGAATTCTATCCTAGAAAAACCACTGACATAGCGCTAGCAATGAAGATCAAAGAAACCTATGGTGATGTTGAGAAAGGCATGTGAGGCTACAAGGTAGCCTCTATTCATAGTGGTGCAGTGCGCCTCGCTTGTCAGTTAATTGTAGGAAAGTTAGTCCACAAGAACAGACCAACACAAGTAACTGGCTTCGTCGTTGACCTCGCAGGGAAGTGCGCCGAGGGTTTGCAGATGAACTGGGCACAATACCTTGTCAATCAACTAGAACTTGATTACAAAGAAGCACAAGACCATGGGTATGAGTTCCACTTCAGCCGGCTACTCATACTAATCACCTTCATCGCTTGGGAGCTACCAGAAGGAGCAATTTTTCCAGAGATTGAGCCCTTCGAACCATTGGCTGCAAAGTTTTGTACGCCGTGGTACTCCAACGACATGAACAAGCAATGGCAGTTGAATGCCATCTGTCATGTATAATACAACCAACTGAAGGCTACCATCCATGATACGCCTCGCATTACCCCAAACACGCTTTACAGATTCAGGCCATTAATAAAGTTCAGTGCAGACCACCACTTCATCTACATCACACCGCATGCTGATGAGCATCACCAACAGTTGTAGTCCTACTACAAGTTGATAGAGGAAGACTTAGAAGAGATTACTAAGGAGTGGTCAATGAACCTTCTCATTCTAGTGAACCTCACCGAGATGTCCGATGTTGATAGCCCAGAGGCTGTACTGGACACACCAGGACCAAGAAAAACGAAGAAGCCTGAAGAGGTTCACAAAGTAGACAGTACATTTGTAAGGACTACCTCTATCACACCATATGAAGGAGGTGATGGCAAAGAAGTAGAAGGTGCAGAGATTGAACAGTAGAAAGGAAAAGTACCACCACCTAGGGACGATGAAGACTCATCAAAGAAAAGGAAGGTGCCACCTCTAAAAGCATCATCATGAAAGAAACCTAGGACTGCTATAACCAAGATGCAAACTGCGCTCACATTGGATGACTTTGATTTCATCATTACAATGGTGAATGATGCGTCGAAGGAGATAATAGAGAAGCAGGAGGTGAAGCAGGAACAGATGTATAACCGTATAGAGATCGAACTCTAAGGAGTTCAACAAGCACTCTAGTCTAGCTGTGTAGTACACACTGTGCCTTTAACAAAAGGGATAATAGAACCAGGAGACGAACCATCCCAACTTCACCAGATTGCTGACATGGTCAAAGCTCGGCTTAGACGAGATCAAGAAAAAACAACACAAGACACCCAAGCTTTGGTGCAAGTACAAGAAGTCTTGTTAGAAAAATGCAGTAATGAAAAACGAGAGAAGCTCGCTATGCAAGAAAAATTTGATGAAGAGAAAGCATAGCTACAACAAATCAAGGAACAATTGCTCACAGAGCATCTTGAGATCAAGGAACTAGTCAACAGAGCATTCCGCACTGTGACCATTATTGAAGTACCGGCTGAAGAGAGAGTTCCACATAAGGTGGACCAACTTGAAGATGTTATACAGAAGCTGCAACAACGCATTGCCAACCTAGAACTCCGCATTGTGCCTGAAACCCCTCAAGAGATAAGAGACCAGCACGAAGCAACTGCTCGGAGCACAGTTGACCGATTAAAATCTCTTGCCTCGGAGTGCAAGCAGCTCAGCAACCAGAGTGCCCAAATCTACGAGAACCTTACAGAGAATCTGTAGTTATAGGCACTGGAGTCACAGCTCCAAAAAGCAAAGTAGCATGTAGATACATTACAGGCACAACTGAAGGCTCTGTCTGCAGTGGATAGAATAAAACGATCTCATGAACAACACACATCTCAACAACAGATACACATGATCCAGAGCATAGTGATGGAAGTCACTCAGCACATCCAACTGGTGCAAGACAAGGCATGCACATTATTTTCTGAGATCGAAAGCCAGGGAGCAGAACTTCAGCAAGTCATCATCACTGCAGAACAACATCTGGAAGGACCAGTTAACGACACAGTGATCCTGGAATTCACCCAGTAGGAGTCCACAGAAAAATAGCAGGTCGAAGCAGCTCGAGCCAAGATCGAGGCCTTCGAAGAATAATTGCGCATACCAGAGTGACTCGGGACGTGTCACAGGTGAGTGTTGGAGGCCTGTTGTCCCTTGACCAATTTTAGGGATAACCTTGATCATTTTGACTTATTTTGGAACTGCGACAACTAGTCAAAGGAGGACCGCCAAGAGAATCATTTCGGTCCACTTTTGGGCCCTATTAGGGTTTTTGGGTTAATGTAATGGGAAAGGGATGTCGGCCCGTGGGTTTACCCACGCTTAGGCCCAATTTTGTATGTATAAATAGATGTCTAGGCGAAGTAGGTAAAGGACGGTAGTGCATCTATGTGATGTATGACAGATGACTTAGTTCTAGTAATTAGATCTGTGTGATCGTATGTGGATTGTAAATGATCTGTGCATGATCATAAGAAGCTTGTAGGGTTAAGTGCAATTTATTGTAAGAGGCTTTGTGTTGAAGCACAAGGAGGAAGGATCTAGCGACCTGCACAGATATTCTGTCCTTTGCGAAGAAAGGTTTAGTGCTTTGTGCTGTAATTGACGATTGAAGACATTAATAAAGAAGAAGAGTTGGTGGATGTAGCCCCAGGGTGGGGGTGAACCACGTAAATCTGTGTGTAATTCTCTGTGCTTTGATTCATTGTGTTTATCTTTTCTTATGCCATGTGTTTTTGATATATTCACTTATGCTTTGTGCTTCTTAGATATATATGACTGTTAGATATGACATGCATGCGAGTGCTTAGTGTTGATTTGCATGATTTGATGTGTTTAATGTTGCTAAGTTCTCAAATACTATAGACCTAAGTGAATATTGTGATGCTCTGTGCTATCTGCGAAGTAGAGTAAGGGTTGGATATTAATGGTTGATTGATGCTAAGTGTGTTGTAAGTAGTATAATCATAGATCTGTGTCCCAGCTAAGGTTACAGACATCTGAGTCCTGCAACCACCCCTACCTCTACCTCAGGTGAGACTTCATCTGCTTCATAGGTGTTGCCGAAAGGGTCGATAGTTAGGGTTTTGTTGGTGCGCTCTTGAGCGTTGAACCCTGGGTCTACCCCTATGCCAACAATCTTTGTGTATATCTTATTTGTGACTGATGTTCATTATTGATGTTTTTCATATCATGTATAATATTGATGGTCACTTGGAAGAGATTAAAAATTGTTTGAATAGTCATAAATTGTTTAAGCACAGTAACAACTGATTCACCCCCCTTCAGTTTTCTTAGTAATTTCAACACTTCCATCTTCATGCTTCTTACCATTTCTATTAGTGTTTCCTGATCTCCTTTTTCCTTGCGTCCATTGGACTCTGTCTCTTCATTATCGATTCTGGTATTCTGGCCTTCGACCTCCTTTTCATGACTAGAGGCTCCCTCTTCTTCTTCCATTTCCTCAATACGCATCCTGCGATGATGTGCTTAAGCCTCTTAATTATGAAAAATGTGCAAGTGACCATTTTGTTAGAATTATGTGTATGATAGACAAAAATTGCCAAATCATGCTACAAGTCTCTTTCTTGTTTATGGAGATCATATCCCCATTCTCTGAAAATAATAGTGTCCTGTTATCCCTAGCTGACACGGAGTTCACCCTGTGCAGGCGCTTCCTTCAAACCACCTCCCAGGTGACCACAACTAGAAACCACGGCTAAATCCTCCCTTTGCACTTTTCTGTCTCAAAGACAACCAATTCGGCCCTTATCCTTCCTTCCTCAGCTCTCAACCTGCATATGACCAAATCCATGAACCTATGCGTAGCTAAAAAAGAGCTTGTCAAGAGCTTCGGGACTTCAGAGCTTTTAGAGAGGACCAGATCAATGGTCCTCGTCCTCTTTTGCGATCAACAATCAAGATCTTCTTCGAGACTCCACGCTTCAGGAGTTTCAACTTTTTTCGCTTGCCTCCTCCTGGAACGCTTTTACCTGTAGTTCCTCATCTGTCAGCAGGTGTCCTCCCATAGATCAAGGGCTATGAATCATTTCAATGATTTGGGCCTCGAAAGTTTCAAACTTCACTCCTGCACTTTCTCTCGGATACCTTTTACCCTCGGTCAACGATCCCTCGATGCGTGTCCTATGGAATCGACGATCAATATATACTTCAGCCTTCAGGAGTTTTCAACCCAACACAACCTATCACATCTTTCCCTTTTGGAGTGCCCGGTCTTTGAGACTGCATGATCTGTCTCCACGTGGAGAAATGCTGGAAGTGGACACGTGGCCCAATTAGGCGGGTGACATGTGTCATGTTCTAATTGACTTTTCAATGTTCCAAATCCCCAAAACTTACTAACACGTGGCACACATCCCATGTGTCCACATCATCCCAGGTGACATCATCATGCCTCATCACTTCGGCTCTTCGGGCTTCAGAGCTTCGGAAGTTTTCAAACTAACACACTTCCAATTCTCCCGAACTTTGAATTCTTGAACTGGCCAATTTGTCACCATGTGTCCTCCTGAATCGGATGACCAAGATTCACTTTAGGTCTTCTCTGAGAGTCCACATATCTACTTCACGTGTCCTCCTGAATCTGACGACTATGATTTCTTTGGGGCTCCAGACTTTGGAGATCTCAATTTTCAACCTTATTCCTTGAAAATATTTTTATCCGAAGTTCATGATCTTCTGATGCGTGTCCCTTGTGAATCTACGACCACGATTCCTTCGGGACTCCGAACTCCAAAAATCTCAAATTTCAAACTTATTTGGCCCCACTGGTTTTTATCCGAAGTCATGGATCTGGTGATGCGTGGCTCGTGGCAGATCAATGGATGAGATCTTCTTGGATGATCGGATGGTTGAGGTTTTCTCCAGCTCTCCGACTCTCCGAGCTTCGAGAGTCTCAAAACTCAACTAAAAATCTCTCTAATGGATTCCTCCAGAGTTACTAATCTGTTGACACGTAACCTCTTGGCAATTGACGATCAAGATCTAATTCAGATGATCTGACAGTCGACGTTTACTTCATGTCTCTGACTCTTTGGGCTTCATGAGTTTCAATTCTCAACTTCTCCTCGCTCGCTCTCTCCCAGAGTGCTTTGACCCAGAGCACATGATCGGTTGACGCGTGTCCTCCTATGGATCGACGGTCCTCAGCTACTTCGGATATTCAGAGTTTCGATGTTCAAGCCTTACCTATCACATCGTTGCATGTCTTTCAATTTGTGGGGGTATGCATCGATAGTTTGGATTAAATCGTTTTTTGCCCTGCAATTCTCTTGATGTTGACACGTAACCCCCTAGGGAAACCATGGTTTGGATTGCGAGACTGCCTTGGGAAATTATATCCCATGCAACTCAGTTCCCCGAAATGCCTACTGGTTGTTGATATCTCTCTCCAGTGGGATCCGATGGTCACAACCTTAACCTTGCTTCCTTTTCATCGGATGACCCATGTTTGCCTATCCTCCAATCCAGCGATCCTAGATCTCCCCGATCCTATGGTGGCGATCGCTCCCATATTAAAAAGTAATGGTCACGATCATTCGAACCCTCAGAGAGGTTCTATGACATTCTGTCTCCCGCATAGCATTTGCAATGCCATTCCTCTTAAGCTTTCCAAATTCACAGTCAAGGTTTGATCTCGACCATGAGATTTTGACCAATAGATTCGGCCCATACTGGCCCGATGTTTCAACCAGAAGCTCTAATACCAAACTGTAACACACTTATCCAGCCACAGGCCGGGGTATGCTACCTGCAAGCCCGCCCACAGATTTCTTGTTAAGAACCAAATATCAATATAGCATAGAAAATCCTTAGAAATAGTACTCAACGCCTTGAAAAAGAGAGAATTTTAGATAATAAGCCTCTTTGAGGGGGCAACCTCCTTTTACCCCACTTAAATGTTCAAGTACAAGATGATTCAAAATGAAAATGTC
>JZKD02S0437215.1:247801-278921 GCA_000966675.3 Picea glauca
AGACTAGGAGGTATAATTACAACTAATGGCCTAAAGCCAACATAAATAAAATAACATTACTAATATAATATGCCCCAATTAAGGGGTAATGAGCCAATATTAGGGCTTAACATTTCTTTCTCATATTGATACCTTCTTTGCTTATTTAGGATGCATAAAATAACAGATTTAGCGACATGCAAAACAATATCCAGTAAGCATGCCTAATCTAAAGGTTATGTTAAACGATAATTAAATATACGCAGCGGAAATACATTCATATACATGTAAATGATAATTAAATTACACAACGGAATTCATTCATACACAACTAGTAATATCGCGACAGAGAGCACTTATCTTTATGAAATATGACACCGACTGGTTGCAGACCAAGGACTTTCCACCCAACCATAGACACCACTGCTCCAAATATCAATAGCAGTGTCACACCCGAGCTAGGGCTATGAATCAATAAAGACGGTTCTAGAGTGTAATTGGGTTCCCAAACTAGTCATCTCTCAAGCTCTCACATGTTTCCCGACACCCACAACAATCCAAGTACCCAACTCTCTTCTACCCAGCCTATGCCACCTGAGAGAATGGACCTCCACCCTTCTCTGCCACACATTCCCTCAGGTAGTCCTTCTCCTTCCTGCCAGGGCTTCCAGCACAGCTGGTCCAGAATCTCAATGCTGGAACTCTTAGGACTCGCAGTTGTGAGCAAAATAGGGCACAAGCCAATGCATTTCAGACATGCAGGCCCTAGGTCACGGCTGGATCACACCAGTGACCACTACAACCAACTATCCCATCGCTAAGTTCTTCAACAACTTTGTTTCCTTTGCCAAGCCAAGACATAGGTGAGGATGGGTCGATGAATGGGTCAAGGAGTGCGTGAGGGAAGAAATGAGTGTGTAAATGGGAAAACAATGAACAAGTCATCAGTCGAGCCCCCCATCAGACCAGAGGCAGGTTTAAGTAACCTTTTGGGGAAAACAAGAACTTCCTGACCTTCCCCAAGAAGTTCACGTAACCGATCCCCTCCCTTAGACAAAAAGGGTAATAATAAAAATATGAATAAACACTTAGTCCCTCAAGCTCCTTCTCTTATGGAATCATAGCCCCCTATAACTCTAGTCCTTGTCTGTCTAGCAGCAAACGATGTATTTATTATTATTAATGATCAAAACATTACATTTCTTGGGCATGCTGGCCCTTCAATAATTGTTTGGTCACTCTGGCCTCTCATCATTGTAACAATACATTATTTAAAATGGGGGTTCAAAATCCTGGGGTGTTACACCAGGCCACAGGAAACTATGACTGAGCCTGCTCCACGAGGAGACTTTTCGACTCCAGAGGAACCTACCATTTATGACATTGAGACAGAGGCTCTCAGGCCAGCTAACCCTCTGATTACTGACTTGTTGGCGTCGATCTTAATTCAGATTGTTCCTCCTGAGGTGACACCTTCTGAGAGCCAGCTAGTCCTATGAGCGGCAATGGAAGCAAATGTTTCTACTTCACCCGGGAGTCCTCATACTCCCATTACAACTACTACCGCAGGGGGAATCCTACCTCCTCTCCCACTTTTTCTAGCCAGGACCATAGTGGTCTCGACTCCCTCAACTTCGGGAAGTGGACTGATACCCTTATTGGCTTAGACCATTGCTCCGTTTACCCAAAGTGCAACGGGCCCTCCCTTATCATATGGGATGCCCGACTTTGATTCAAACTCGGTTCTTACTTATTCTACCTTACCAACCATGGGTCTGGGGGAAGGGAGCTTGAACACTCCTATACAAGGGTCAACCAGGGGCGCTTATGTCCCTTTTAATGTTATCCCTTATGATGGGGGTCATATACATCCCCCATCCCATTCGCTTGATGGTGCTTTTCAACATCCAATCGGGCCAAACACTAATTATAACTTGTTTGGTGGAGGCAGTTTAGGACCTTCGTCTTATAAAATGTCGGTGCGATCTATGTCATTCTCTTTATTTGGTGCGTTTGGGAACAATTCTTTTTCTTCAGCTGTTGTCTCGGCTGGGGGCAACCCCAACTTTTTCCAAAAGAACCCGGTGCAAGGTACCATTCCTTCAGAGGGAGAGACAATTGGAGTTTTCTCCACAGATGGTCTTTGGAATCCTTGGAAGAGATCAGTTCCCTTGCAAGGGATGTCGGTCGGGGGAAACCCCTTCCATGCTCAATGGAATCCCGGGCAAGGCTCCGTACCCATGCCCGTCGGATCGGTTGGGGGCATCCCCTTCCAAGGTTCTTGGAACACAATGCAGGGAACAATGCCCACACAAGCTATGTTGTCCAATTTCAGGATTCAGTCGATGATACCCCAACAGACGCAGTTACCTTATGCTGGTCAAGGCCACGATTTTTACCAAAACCATGGACAACAGTCCAATGTTTCCTAGCAACTTGGTGCCAGTCAAACTCTAGGACCCTTTTATCTTGTAAATATTTCACAACTGAAACTACCATTTATGTCAACGCTACATCTTCCAGACTTGTCAAGATAACTGAATGAACCAATTTGTCATGATCCACATTAGCTCCCCATGCCGACTAAGTTTCCCTCAGATATTTTGAAATTTGAAGGCAAGCATGGTGAAGATCCAGGTGATCATGTGATGACTTTTCATTTATGGTGCTCGCCAAACTCGCTGAAGGGAGACTCTGTCTAGTTGTGCCTTTTTCAATGAAATCTTATCGAGGGTGCTACGAAATGGTATATTGATCTCGATCACTCGAGGTACTCTTACTTCAATGACTTGGAAATGGTATTATCGAACCATTTCCAGTTACTTGTGAGATACGATGCCGACACCAAATTGTTGGCCAACTTTGAGCAAACCAAGGCCGACCGCATATCTAATCATATCCAAGAATGGAAGTGTAGAAAGAGATTAATTAATGTCAAGGTCCCACCATCTTTCTTGCTTGAGTGGCTCCTGAAGTCTTTGGTGCCTTGTGTATCCAAGGATGTAGCGACTTCTAGAGTGTTTTTAGAAGAGGAGGCGATTATGCGAGCTCAATAGATTGAACTCATCTACTCTTAATCTGACATGCTCTATGATATTTTGCTAGATGCGTCATGGTATACTCTTGATAAGGACAAGAAAAAGTATGGACCCCATGTCGACAGTATTTTTAGCTCAGCACAAAGTAATTCCATGGACCTGTTGTTGAATCAGTTGCAACAATTGTCAATACAATAAACTATGGCCAACTAGACTCCGAGTTTAGTTATTCCCTCTACCCAGATGTCGGATGTACATAATGTGCAGTCGACGAATCCCAGGGCCAACCAAAAACCCGAGGGAAAGAAGAAACAATGAAATAAGAAGGGTAAGGGGGATAAAAAGACTACCAATAATGTTGGCAGGGGAAAAACGAAGAAGAAGAAGTCGAAGTATCTATGTAATCTTTGCACAGAAGATGACCCGACTCATCTGTGCCCTCGGCTTGCAGAAGATAAGAAGATATTAGAGAAGTAAGAACCTGTTGTGCTGACGAACCCTTTTCCACAAGGGAAAAACTTGTCTTAGGCTTCCACATCCATGAGCACGGAAGGGGACAATCAGGGACCCCCTACGCCTATCAATAACAACCTAGTCGCAAATATTTACATGATGAATGTCAAGGCTCATTTAACGACCAAGGACCGAGACTACGGAATGTCAAAATCTGCTAAGAAGGGAAAATAAGCCACTAACCCACTGAATCCTCTCCAAATCGAGAAGGCGACAGGAGAAATGATGACTCACATCCCTAAAGGTGCGTTTAAGAAGGCTTCTCATAATCCAAATGCTAGGGCCACATGGAACTACTCCGTTGTAGAGGATCTGGCACAAACCCCTTGCACGATGTCCACTTTGGAAGTCCTCCAGATTTTCCCCTCACAGAGAAAAGATCTATTGTCCTCCTTGGGAGCGACAGAGACTTGCAACCCAGAAGCGATCATTTTTTATCCAACCAACTTAAAACCCCGTCTTCCTTACCACGTTACTTTTAAGATAGTAGTGGCTTACACCACGAAATATTTTACGAGGAAAATTTTCTGTACAGTGGTTGATGAGGGTGCCTTGACCTGCACGATGTCATTAGCATGTTGGAAGGCCATTGACCAGCCTAGGTTGTATCAATTGCCTACATTGCTTATGACGTTTGACGGTCGGTCATTTAGACCACACAAAATTATTCCTTCCTTCCCGAGAAGTTGGGAGGAAAAACTGTGTGTGTCGAAGTTGAAGTGATTGATGCACCTCTCGACTACAACCTATTGTTAGGAAGGATTTGGACTTATGCGATGCATGCAATGGTTTCTATGGTTTTCCGGGTCTTGTGTTTTCCGCACGAAGGCCGAATTGTGACCATTGACCAATTATCCTTCTCTCATCCTGAACCTTTATCAAGGGCTTCCATGGTCCCGATGATTGATAGTCTGCAGCTTGACACTATCAACTTAGGTGCTAGTTTGTTTCCATCGTTGATGGGAATTTTTGATTACCCATCGCCTTCTGGTGATGTAAAGCTTATATCGGTTGTTCCTGACCAACCAAGGGCTGCAATTTTACAAGTGTTGTCATTTCAAACGAGCTACTTTAACGATCCATGGACTTTACCTTCCCCATTGGCCTCGATGGAAGGGACAGGTAATCGTGGCATGTCCATGCCCTTGTCTATGGCTTAGGTTGTGTACAACATTGTCCAGCAGACTTTGGCCAACCCTGATCCAACTCCTGCATAGGAGTTAGATCCAATTCTCGAGCCTATTTGGGCTCAAGATTCTCTTGCCACTCAAGATCCTTTAGACTTGGTATTTCCCTCTGAAGAGGCGATTCTCAAGGCATTGACTGGTCCCGACAGACCTTGGGATGATCTACATCATAGATCTTACTTCCTTCCTGAGTTAGGGAGAATAGAGGCAGGAGAATTCATTTTGACCGTGAGTGGAGATAATTTTTATCCTATCGATCCTCTGGATACGCACATATTTTATGACAAAGGTAACATGGAAAGCATTGCTACAACGATTCCAATAGATATCTCCAAAACCCCTGGCATTGTGGAGAATGTTTTCGTTGGAGCAGATTGCTCCCTCAAAGAGATTCGAACTTACACTAAGTTACTCAAAGAATTACGCGACATTTTTTCCTGGTCTTACAAGGAAATTCCAGGCATTGACCCACGAATTGTCGAGCATGAAATTATGACTTATCCTGATGCCAAAATAGTTCGACATAAGCTTCCTCTGGTAAATCCTCAAAAAGTGGCAGCAATTAAGGAAGAAGTAGAAAAACTGCTCAAAGCCGGTTTTATCTACCCTGTGTAGTTGACAGAATGGGTGTCAAACCCGGTTCCGTTTAACAAGAAATAGGGCATGATTCGTGTGTGCATGGACTTCCATGATTTGAATAAGTCATGTCCGAAAGACAACTTTCCCACCCTGTTCATTGATTATATTGTCGACGAGTTCACAGGCTACGAGGTCTTTTTATTCATGGATGGTTTCTCGGGATACAATCAAATTCAAATCAAACCCGAGAACCAACATAAAACTACTTTTATTTTTCCTTGGGGAATGTTCACATATCGTAAGATGAATTTTGGCCTGAAAAATGCTGGAGCTACCTTTCAGCGAGCGATGCCGTTTGTTTTTCACGACCTTAGACACATAGTCGATGCATATCTTGATGATATAACATCACACTCTCTCAAGAGATATGATCATCTCGCCCATCTTCAACTAATATTTGAAAGATGTCACTGCTATCAGATTTGCTTGAATCATAACAAGTGCAGTTTCTACGTGACATCAGGTTGTCTCTTAGGTTTTATTGTATCGACAACAGGGATCATGGTCAATTCTATCAATGTTGAGGTGATAGTTAAATTGCCTCCCTCGTGCACGATACCCTATCTTCAGAGCTTACAGGGGAAAGTGAATTTTCTTAGGTGTTTTGTCACGATTTATGCTGAGATCACTAAAGGGTTTATGCGTCTCTTAAAAAAATGGGTCCCATTTTGTTGGGATGAAGCTGCTCAGATCTCCTTTGAAGTGTTGAAACATGACATGACTTGACATCTTCCCCTCTACTCCGACCTCCCGATTATAACATAGATTTATTGTTGTATTTGGCTACTGCAAAATCAACCATTGACATGGTCTTTGTTCAAGATGATCTTCTCGAAGAGAACATTATATATTACCTTAGCCAAGGCATGGTTGGGTTGGAAATTAACTATTCTCACATTGAGAATCTTGCTTTGGCAGTTGTTCATGCTATCCAACGGTTCCATCACTACATTTTTCTTCGCAAGACCACTGTCATTGCTATCGTCAACCCTTTCCAATATGTGTTAACACGGCGGGTCATTGGCGGAAAGATTAGTAGATGGATAGTCATCTTATAGGAGTTTGAATTGGATTTTGTTTTTGTGAAATCCAAAAAGTCACTAGTCTTTGCCGAACTCATTTTGGAACTTCCGGTCGAGTTTAGTGATATCATGCCCGAAGAATCGCCTATTAAGGGAGATCTTTTTCAAATTGCATCTTTTGACCCCTAGTATGGAGATATACTGGTCTATCTCCATACTTTGAAGTGCCCTTCTTCTGCTTCCCGTGATGAGATTCGATGCATTCGACATTAGGCAATCAAACCGTCTTATACTGATGACACTTTGCATCGTCGAGGTGTGGATTTCATTCTTTGTCGATGCCTTATCCATGAAGAAGAAAAGATCATTTTGAATTACTGCCACACTGGAGCATGTGGCGGTCATTTTTCTGGGTTGGCAACAACCCAAAATATTTTACGTGCAGGTTACTTCTGGCCCTTGTTAATCAAGGATTGTGTTGAGGCAGTAAAGAAGTGCCACTCGTGCCAGATATTCTGTCAGAAGACATGGGTGCATCATGATCCTATGTTTATTGTCATTGTTGTTGGTCCTTTCACCAAGTGGGGGATTGACTTCACTACATGTCACCCGACCTCGGCCAGGGGGAATCATTACATCATCATAGCAGTAGACTAATTCATAAAGTGGGTTGAAGCTATGCAAATGTTTAGTAATGATGGAGAAACTGTGGATTTTTTCATCTTTAATCAGGTAGTATCAAGGTTCGGTATCCCAAAGGAGATTGTCGCCAACCATGGAAGTCACTTCCAAAACAAAATGATGACTGAGTTAACGTCAAATCTCGGGTTAAAACAAGAACATTTGTCACCTTATTACCTGCAAATGAATGTTTAGGTTGAAGCTGTGAATAAGTCTCTTAAGTCTCTTCTTCAACGAACGATCAATTCTGCCAAGTCAAATTGGCATTTGATGTTATAGTCAACGCTGTAGGCCTAACAAATGTCTGTGAATATTGCCACTATTTTTTCACCTTTTCAACTTGTATATGGACTGGAAGCAATCTTACCTATTGAGTGTCATATTCCTTCTTTAAAGTTGGCAGTGGAATTACTGTTGAACACTTCACCGCTTGAGGAACGCCTACTATATCTCGAGCATCTCGATGAGCAGCGTCATGATGCATCCTTAACCAATGAGGCTCATAAACAACGAGTTAAGTGTCAGTACGATCGGTCCATTCATCCTTGGATTTTCTCCGAAGGTGATCTTGTCCTGGTCAATGATCAAGACAAAGATCCCCTGGGGGCAGGCAAGTTCAAACCCATGTGGTTTGGACCATTCATTGTGAAAGAGGTCTTGAAGAAGGGCACTTACTGTCTGGTTGATTTTGAAGGAAATGCCTTGGCAGAGCCTAGAAATGGGCTCTACCTCAAGAAGTATTACTCTTAGGTTGGTAACATGGGTGACTTCTTATATATATGTATAACTTCTTATATAGTTTTTTGCCTTTTTGTTTTGTTGATGTGTAGTTATTTATGTCTTGTTTTTCACTGTGGCATATGTTAAGTGAATCAGATGTGTATTTTGGGTTCACATATGGCGCTAGATAACACACTCGGAGGCTTGCTTCCTCAGCTTCGGTGATTTTCACACCTAAAGGCCAGTTGCTATCTTCCAGAGGTATTTTTCTAGGCGATGCTACACAAAATGTTGTTGAATATAGTGCAGTGAAAGAATTTCTTCGTGATGCTTTGTCACATGGCATCTCTCACCTCTGGGTCTAATTATATGTTCAGTCAGTTGTGTCCCAGTTAAATGGGGTTTACCGCGTTTATGATCCCACTTTGCAACAATGATTCCTTAGGGTACATCTCTTAGAATGTTCTTTTGATTACATTACGTATATCCATGTTCCTAGGATATTTAATCATCTAACAGATACTCTAGTTAATCAAATACTAGATTGGCATATTGCACACACATAAAAAGAAAAGCACACACATACACATGTAAATACATTTGTAAACAATGTTATCCATAAGACAAAAAATATGTATATATATATATATATATATCCAAAAAGTGTCATGAGTACATAGGTGGGCATGAACGCTTCAAAATTGTTCCATATACATCACTGGGCTTATGCCCTCAAAAAATACATATACAAAAAGTGCCCTCGGCACATCAATGGTCTATATTATCTAAGAACAGGCCTTGTTTTCCCTGCCATAGTGTATAACTGTGTTGGCCAAACGCTGGAACAACTGGACCCAAGTCCGAGGCACCCCTACTACATGAGGCTGCATAGAAGGTGGGAGATCCTTGATCTCAACCATAAGTACAACACGAGTGAGAGTAGTGAGGTTGTGCTCCACTCGTCTGAGAACTCTATCAGCCTTGCCAGCTAGGGGTCCCCCTGTAGCTACTGGTCCTCCGAATGATGTTGGTCTTGCCTATGTTCAAGGACATCGTCGAGTCATAGCGAAGTCTGCTGGTCACACAGGCCCCACATATGTACATATTAGATACACGAGTTAGTACTCTATACACACATACAAAGGATATATATAGAAACAATTTAAAAATTAAATAAATTTAAAATGTTTGTTACCTATCTCGCCTCTCTCCTCTCCGAGAGGCATAGGCATGTCTGGATATTTGGTGAGGTTGATCCCGACATAAGGGTAATCCTTGATCACCGGGATCTATTGTTCCCACCAGTCACATAATTTTTCATCGAAGGCCTCTATGGTCCTCCCTCCACCCTGTTGAGGCAACAATGTTTCCCACCTACAGACTGTTGGGAAGGAGGCCACATGCCCCCATACTATCTCTCTCAGATTGAGACTGGGCACCTTCTCGAAGAAGAAGGAGAAAAAAATGGTACTGAACCCAAAGTTATTTTTGGTATGCCACCGACACTCTGTAAGTTGTCTCTTCATGCATATCAGCATGGTCATACTCCAGTAAAAAATGTTGGCCTCCAAACACTGAATATCACAATGCATGTGTTCTCGGGAAGCCTGGTGAAGGGAAACAGATCTTGTAATCCACACAATCAAGAGTAAGATCACATGCACAGATAGGATGGTGATCTTGTGAATTGGCACCTGAGAACCTACCTTCTCAGTGTCAGCCTCACAGTACATGCGGATGTAATCCTCGATGTTAAAGGGCCCTGGAGAAAACATCCTCAAGTCAACTGGTTCCCCTCTCCTCGAGAGGCTAGTCAAGAAGTATATGTCCTCTGTAGTTGGGGTCATCGATTGACCCTCTATCATAAAGGCCTTTGCATAAGGATTCCAATACTCCACAAGGGCATTGAGCATTCTAGGTTGTTCCCTCATGAATGGACATTGGAAGAACTTCCATATCCCACAATGTTTTATTGTGGCGATGGCTATAGGGTGCTCTTCGATCAAGATATCAATGTCCTCATGCTCCCTCTCCCTCCAGTGAACATGCATCATGTTTCATAAAAAATATGAGGAGAGTCAGTACTTGCATTTAATATTTTCAAAGACTTTCAAGGTGTACGCAGTTTTTTTCATACACAGTCACATATGCACGTGGGATGTTTTTTTCCTTCCCGAGTACATATGTGGGCTGGCCTTGGACAACCCACATACACGCATGACTTCTCTTTTTACAAGATCACACCCCCTCAAAACCTAAAACTAATGCATAAAGAAGGTATTAAATTGCAAGTAGGATTAATTTGTACTTACTTGGTCCAAGTAGAAGCTCGTTTTGTCCACTGAAGCTCCCATAATCTACTCTTTTAACAAAGGGGTATTTTCTCCTTTTGGTCGATTTTCAAGTTGCAATGGTAAAAATGAGCTGTCAACTTCTATTTATAGACTTTTTTGGCCCTTTTTGACCCCCTTTGTCATTTTTCTTGGCTTGGTGATCACTTAATTTCACTTCTGAGCTTCTTATTGGTCATTCTGGAACTCTTTTTCTTTTGGTTTGGTAATTTTTGGGATGGGTCACTTTTTGGGTATCCTTCGGTAAAAGTAATTTTTCCAACTTTTTACATATAAGTTAGGATTTCATTTCCACTTTTTTCATATCGTTTTCTTTTTCTCTTTGCCATAGGATTGACCCCACTGAAGCGTGACACAAAACCTTCATTGTTGCTCTAGAAGTGTCATAATTAGGTGGTAGATCTCACCTTTACATGGATACCCTAGGTAGATCCTTACTACATTTTAGCGTCCATGCTGTCAGTAATGACTATAGGCTTGGGAATCCCGGTTAGTCCTATCATGATTGCAAGATAAAGCCTCATTCATTTGATGCACCATCATCCTAGGCCTTACCCTCGGGACTCCTAAATGATTACGCTTTGTTGTCTTTCAAGCTCGCTTTGAAATTTGAAAGCAACATCTAATGAGGTTGTATTTATTCTTTTCGATATCGTCTGGATTAATTGAGAAAATTAGCCCCCTGGAGTCTTCTTTAAGCCCTTTTTAGACTCTCTAAACATGAAAATATTGTCGAGCAATATTGTTGCCCTTCGTGCTCACGAAAATCAAAGTTGAAGGCACATCTGTTCGATGGTAGTTTACCCTTTTTTGGGTCTGGACGGATAATTTTACGAATAAAGGTATGCTCTAGGAAATTCGGTTCAATAGAAGAGTATTCTTAGGCATAAGTTTAACCATTTTTTGGGCATGAGGGGATAAATCTTTGAAAAAGCAACATCCTCGTTTTTGGTTTATCAGTTTTTTTGGGCCTTGGAAATGACTTACGAAAAAGGAACCCCCCGGGAGTCCATAGTTAAACTCTTTTCAGACTCCCTAAAATTGAAAATATCGTTGAGTGACCTTGTTCTTTCACACTCATTAAATTGGTCCAGAAGAACATCTACAGGCATGAGTTTAACCCTTTTTCAAGCCTGTAGATTATAGCGGAAAAAGGTATGCCTTGGGAGATTCGTCTCGCCGAGAGAGTTCTCCTCAGTTACTTTTATACCTTTTCGGGCTAAGGAGACTAAACTAATAAAAAGGGTGAGTCAATAGTTAATCTCTTTTCAAACTCTTTAAAATTCAAAATATTGTTGAGTGATCTTGTCTTTTTCACACTCATTAAAATGGTTTTAAATAGACGTCTTTTCGGTGCAATTTTAACCTTTTTTTGAACCGAATATACTATATCCAAAAAGGGTACTCCCTGGAGTCTTCTTTTATGTTTTTTCAGACTCTCTAAACGTGAAAAAACTATCGAGCTTACCTTCTCTAGGCTCATTAAAATTACATGGAAGGGGTCTCATTGTGTCTTGCTTAATCGCATTTGCAAGTCTCATCTTTGCATCTTTGGCCTAATGTTGTCTCCATGTTTCTCTCAACTGAACCTTTGAAGCATTCCTTATACACAAGACTTGTAGCACTTCTTTCTTCTGCAACTTGACACCTTGACCCATAGAGGAATTTTCCCTGAATGTCATTTTCCTGCACATGTCTCCTTGCTATGAGCATTAGTATGTTCCTTGCGCTTAGAACTAGTCTGCTTTCTTGGGACACTCGTTCCTCCTTTGTAACATAGCATTATTTTATTCTTTTTCAAGATCTTAGAAAATTGAAAAATACAAAAAAATCAAATATTCCAAAAAGAGGGGACAAAAATATTCATTATTTTTTCAGCATCACAGAGAGTCTCCCTTGGACAAATCACGTCCTTCTGTTTTTCCATCAAGCATTGGGATCTAGTATGACCTTAGGAAGTTGTTCTTTCTACATAGAGATGTGTCCTCCTCTGTTTGGTTACTCTTCCGAACACATGGATATTTTGTGTTGCCTCCTGCATCACGAAATTATGCCAATGTCATGTTTCCTGAGTCTGATCATCTTTCATGCTTTTTTCCAAGCGAAGTTTCACTCTACCTGAGTCAGCCTTTCTGTAGTTTGTCTCTTGACCTTTATGATTCAACCATCCTGAGAGTCTAGTCAAGTCCATATTTGAAATCGATGAAGTTCTCTGCCTGATCATCGAGATCCTCATGTCTTTTCCCAATGAGCTGACGAAGACCTCAAGGTAGTGAGTTATACACTCCCATTTTACTCCTACCTGATTTTTGAATATATTTAAGTTGTTTCTTGAGATATGAAGACCTCATCTCCAGCCATAGGCGTTGCTAGCTTCTTGAAGATGAATACTATAATTGTATATATTTGATTGATTTTGAGATGTAGATCTGATGTGTATTTCTCACGACTACACTTTATATAGTTATATGACATGGATCTATAGTGTATTTGATTGGAAGCCATGATTTAGTTCATCTTGAGCATGGGTATGCCCGCCTCAGAGAGACAATTGTTGTTTTGCGGATGGCACCTCCCGAACTCTGGTCCCGGGCTCACTCGATTTCACACATTGGTGAAGATACTGTAATGTATTTCGGCCATCATTTTCTCTTCTTACCTCACACATTAGGGGGCATATTTTATAGCCCTAAAATTCCCTACTCATGCATACATGGCATTGACCCTCTTGCTTGGATATTTTGCTAAAGCACTGTTGAGGAGATCTTCTTACAAAACCATTTTTTAGAGCATGTACGCATCTTGCACCATTAAATCCCACGTACATATGCTTGCTTCATGCTAGACAACCTACGTACATATGCTTACTTCACACTAAACAACCTACATATGCTTGCAAAAGTTGCAAAAAATTAAAAAGTTGTAAGGAATTCAGTGAAATTCATGGGCTATTGGAGATTTCCCAACCAGTTCACCTGCTATAGCCAATCACCCAACCAAATAACCATCATTTTTTCATGTAAAAGGAGGTGTTGGGGTATCATTTCACATCCAAGCATAAGAATAGTGAAACTCTGCCCAATTTCACTTCCCCTCCTTGCCCAAGCTTTTGCTACCTTTTGTGAGATATTTCTTCAACATTCCCTCTTCAACCCCTTCTTCTTCCATTCAATCCATTCCCTTCCCTTGAGGTGATCATAAGATTGAGACAAGAGGCCTATTGAAGGTGCACTTGGAGCATTGTAAAGAGGAGCCCGGACCAGGTTCGCAGAATGGTGGCCGACACAGATTGTAAGTTTCATTCTTTGTTTGATGAATAAAAGAATCTCTTTTCCGTGTCCCAAATGATGATGTTTTGTGTATTTTATTTGATTTATTCATAGCATTTGATATCTAACCCTAACTCATGAATAGAAGTAGCATGCTTGTAGTCCTTTCTTGCCTAGTTTTTGATGAAATTCATCCTTGGGAGGAGACTTGCAGTCTTTCAAACTATAGAGCTTGAGGAGATCATCACCAGGCATGGGATAAAAGGTACAGTTATCGATATTCTCTCTTATTGCTTTATTTTCATTCATTTTGGCATGTTTGGGGTAGAGTAGAAATTAGATTGAATTTTAGACAACCATTCGCTCTGGCTATATCTTAAAGCTTGGTATAGTTAAAGGGGGGATTTTCTTGGTAGCATCCATCCCACTAAAATTGGTTAGTTTAGAATTTAAAATACTGCTTGATGGTCAATGTAAAAATAAAATTTATTTTCTAATAGATAATGCCAAAATTTTAGTAAAGCATAGATCATACCAAAATCTTATCTTTCAATGGTTTTCTAGTTTCTTTTTGTTGTTGAGAGTTTTAGGTTGGAATAGTAAATGGGGTCATCCATCCCTTTTTCTATTGGCTATGTCAATATTTCTCTAATAGATACTATTGATGCATGTACACGGAAAACCTTATAATATCGGGTAATCTTAGGATTGGAGCATTTATAATCCCTTCCTTGAGTTCCTCAAAACATTACTATCATTCCTGTGTCCATACAAACTTTGTTTCCTTTTTGAATAATTCTTCCATTAAGCGAGTGATTTTGGCATACCCTTTCACAAATTTCAAGTAGTATATTATATGCTCCAAAACATATTTGACCTTTGATGGGTTTTAGGGTGGTTCTAGATCTCTAATAAGTTTTACTTTATTGAGATCCACCATGATAACCTCTTCCGATATTATGTTTCCAAGTAATTTTCTAAAGAGTTGTATGAATTGGCATTTTTTTGGATTTAGAGAGACCTTGTTTCTCTACATATGTTTAACATCACCCTGATGTCTATCACATGGTTATTTGGACAACCAAATAATTCCCAGTCATCCAAGTATTATTCTAAATATTTATGGATGGTTTTTTTAAGGATTTCTACAATAATTCTACAAAAATGCATTAGTGCATTTACTAATCCAAAAATCATTATTGTATATGAAAAATCTCACCACTTTGTTGAAAATGTTTTTAGGGATTGGTATTTCTCTCTTATGGACATCTTATTGTATCTTCAATACCCAACCAAAAATGAGTAAACTTCCTTTCCTGTGACTATTTCTAGGACCACCTCTCAAAAGAGTGTCGTAAAAGATTCCTTAATGTAACACCCCATATTTTTTCCTTAGGTGGTTGGAACTTTGATTTTTCTCATCATAGTAATTCATTGCTAGTAATTATTTGGACTCGTGTGACTGATATAGACATGTGAGAGGTGTACATCTAGATCTATGTATGTGTTGCATAATATTATTTTTTACTATTATATGTTCATGATGATTATCATTATGTGATTTGGTTAAACATGCAAATTTAAATATGGAATTTTGGTACATGGATACCAGTTCAAGTTATGTTGTGAATTCATAACAGATGCAATGCATGATAAAAATAAGCATGCATTTCTTAATTGAATTTTAATATAGATATGGATTCTTATATGAAAGTGTGGTGTATATGCATGGATATGAGTTATTTGTGAACTAACCTACAATTTAATGAGTTATTTGATAACCAAATGAATGTAGTGCTAAGGTAACTTGAATGTTGTAGACATCAATAAGATATTGTATGATATAAGTTTCACTTGTTATTTAATTTATGACCTGAAATATTGCTATGATATCTAGTAAGTTTGGCTTTGACAGGATGCACATCTTTCCCAGAGTGGTCATTTGATGATGTCACCCTAAGAATAGTAGTTTCATAGTATGGCTCAGGGTGTTGACCCTAGTTCTATTAAGAAGAGTGGAGGTATTTCCTACCATGTATCCTTTGAAACTTGGAGTTGTGGGAGGGTTGTGTGAAGTCACGCTCCCCTATATGTGTGATGGTGACTGCTAGTTTCTTGCTAGGGAATCTTGGTCAATATGTATGACACTTCTGCTTATGGGTTCTATCTGGAGTTAGGTCAATATTGTTGATGCTACAACTTAGTCTAACAAAGGAAAGGATAGGATGGAAGATGGAAGTAGGTTAGGAAGGAAGGATGCTTTGATGTTAGTAGAGAATATTAAATGGGTGTTTGATGTGCCACTATTGTTTACTCACTTGGTTGCTTCCATGTTTAAAACCCTCTTTTGATTCCCATTTTATATTTTAAGTGTGATGATGTGTTATTGATTAATTATTGTAATTTTGTTCATTGAGATTATTAAATGATGCACTTACTTGATCTATTGTCTTGCATGCCTTGGTGTGATCATACAGGAGCTATGCACTAGCGATAGTGTTTTTTTGTTGTTAGTACATGCATAAGATATGTCTCCACTAGCTACGCACACATACCCTGCACATGTACACTAGTAGAATTAATTAATGTGTTAATTATTAAAGTAGATTATTAAATATTTAATTGAATGGTTTAATTACTATGCAAATTATATTGCATACAAAAATATCTAGTAGCATTAAATGTATTCTTTGACTTTGATTGATGGTTGTTATGATGAAATAAATGAGTATGGTGGGTTTTCATGTACATTTGGGAAAATTGTCTAAGTTGCATTTATAAGCTAGCATGAGAAGAAAGACTTTGAATTTTATTTATTTTTATTCTATGTAATTCATTTATATTTTAATTTATTTTAACTTTTCCCAAAAAATCTAGATAAGGGAGGTTGGTGGCTAATAATGGTGGTGGTTGAGGATACTTTGTGAAGTAGGTATGGAAACATGAAAAATAAGAAGAGGAAGGGGTGATGAAGGGGGGAAGAGGTTGAGAGGTTGGAGTATGTTGAGAGGTTAGATAGTTCTTGGAAGATATATTTCTTGTGATTCTTTTCTTAGAGCATATGTGCTTTGTTTTCTTGGAGTCACGGGAATGAATGGCCAAGAAACTGAAAGGTTTCTTGGAGATAGGAATTTATTTAGGCTCCTAGTTGGCTAGGACGATAATTCCATTGTTTCACTCTGGGTAAGTGGTAAAAGAAGGAATGTTTGGAAGCATCTTAGATCGACTACATCATAAATCATCATCTTCAACAAACCAAGGAGGAGGTATTTTTTTTGCATGTATTTGTTATGTTTATGTTGTTGCATTATTATTCCATTTAAATAGTAAAATTTTGTTACATCAATTATTTTAATGCATGCATGTATCAGTTATCATAATTTTATTTCATAGCATCCCATGTATAGGTGCTACACTTAATTATTACCTTGTTTTATCTTCGAAAATATATGTGTATCTTCAATTTTCCATTTTTCTTCTTGGTTGCCACAATAGGTAAGGGTCTTTCACTTTCCTTTACTTTGTATTTGAATCCTGCCTTGAGAAGTTTGTTCAATTCATCTTGAAATTTTACCTTATTTCTTTTTGTAGGGTCATTATATGACTAGTGTTTCCTTGAGTTGTAGCTCGATCTTAAATTCTCTAATTTCCTTGGGTATCCCTTTTAGGTCATGCTAACTCTATGCAACTATATCCAAAACTCTTAAAATAACACAATTTCCTTTGTTATTTTTTTTATCTTCCCAATAGCTTCCTATTTCTAAGTATCAAGGATATTCTCCTTCCTTTTCTAATTTTACCTTTAATGTATTATATGTTATCTACGTATTTAGTAGATCTATTAGGGTTGTACTAATTCCCCTTCAACCAAACTATTCTTTCATGTATTTCTCAAGGATCTATTGTGTTTTATTTTTCATTGATATTTCAAAGACCAACTTTTCATTTTTATATGGATTATGTTCTTTTGAAAACTTTACATTTTTTATAATACCACTTGTATTCATCGATTGATCCCTTGTCAAGGTCTTCCTGGAAATTATGCCATATTATCTTCCATTTTGTCAATCCCCTTATATTTTCCTTATGAAAATACCACTTACATGTGAATCCAACAATGAGTCTTGGAAGGATATGGATGGCTACTTCATCAAGGTCTCCATAATTTTGTACTTTATTTATTTTTATGAGAATCAACCGCCATGGTGATGTAATCTGACAACCCTATAATATCCACAATATTTTTCTCCTTTTATTTTCTAAAATATACATATAAAAATTTTCCTTACTTTCTCTCGTGTTATATATGATTGTGACGTAAAGTGTCTCATCCAACACTAGAATGGAATTTTGTTGAGCATGTCTAAAAATTATTGTATTTTCTCTTCATCTAAGTAGAACTCCGTTCTCTTTTTTAACTTCTTTATGTCATTATTTGGTTTGTCACCATCGTCATAAATTAGAGTGGTTTAAGGTTTGGATTTTGAATGTCTTCTTAATATAGTTGGGGTATATTTCATGATTATTCAAATCCATTCATTCAATACATCATCAAATTATTCTCCTATTGAGACATCCATATGTAGTACTCCATACTCATGGGGGTTTCATTTAGTCTCCTTTGTCATTGTGTATAGGTTCTCCATGTCGATATGGGGTCCAAATGGCTCATCCCTATCAGTCACATTAGTTTCTCCCTCTACCACTTTCTTTGTCTTATCTAAAGGTACTATAACATTTTTTCTATTTTTCCAAAATATAATGGCTTCTTGATCCAAGTAGATTGTGCCTCTCATGGAATAAATCCATGCTCTTTTGAATAACACTATGTATGCTTCTTTAGGAAATTTCAGTACTTTAAATGTTATTCATGTTTTAATATCGTAAGAATCAGTTTTTACTATGGCCATCCTAACCAATGGCACACAAATGACATGGTTCATCACCCTAATTACTATCCTACATAGTTTCAACTTTGGCTTCCCTAGTTGTTCTCAAACTCTGGAGGAGATGATGTTAATTTTGACACTGAGGCCTACCAATACACCCTTTATTTGCTTTTGCATTACTATTTCAAGTATTTGTAGTTATTTATGAAATATAGAACTAATTCTACATACTTGGGTTTCCTCTTGGTCACTTCCCTAGGCTTTGTCAATGTTTAGTAGGTATTCAAATAAATCCTTGATTTTTCTCAAGTATAATTTGTTCATGGAAAATTTCTTCAACTGTTATATCTATCAAATTATTTGTCTAGTTGTACTTTCTTTCCCTTCTTGATTTCTCTTTCTCTTTTCTCTTCCAATCCCTTATTGGAAAAATTGATTCCTTGTAGATGTATTTTTGTATTAATTTCAAATCCATTTCACATTCTACCTCTAATTGTAGTATATGGTATCCTTATGGTTATGATCTTAATGCCACTCAAGCTTCTTTTGGTTTGGGTTGTTATTTGAATCCTATTATCTTACAATTTTTCTTCTGAATTTCCTTCAATAGTATTGGACTTTGTTTAGTTTCATGATCCTCTGGTTCACAATTTGAACATATTATTACTCCTAGGATATTAAAAATGAAATTATTGAGTGTATGTCCCCAAGTGCCATAGGCATAACATTTCCATGTTACTTTCCTTCCTAGTAGTGTCATATCATACCACACTTTCTCCTTTCATCTATTTTATATACCTTAGCTATGAAAATACTTACAATTTTCATCCAAATATGTATATATCTCTAGAAATTTATTGGTGGATTCTTTCCATGTTTATAAAGTTGGTTATTTTCACATATTCAATAACATGAGAATACTGATCCTTTTAGTGATCCTTTAAAGATTTCTGGCACAGACCCCTGACCCTCAGGCTGAGATCCGCTTAGGATCGTTCTAAATCTGCCCTCCTGAGTCTGATTGACTCTTTGAATTTCCCCACAAGGAATCCCTCACACACACAACGGTGTATCCACAAGTCCTTATGAGTATGCCCCACGTGATCAAACACAAAGCATCACTAAAATATCTTGACCTCAATAATATGATCACACCCTTTTCCAAATCGGGATTTCGGGTTTCATGATTTCGCGATTTCTGTTGTCGAGTTCCCACTCTTCAACCCATCGAAACCTGAAATGCCGAAATGTCGAAATATTCAATCGCCTCCTCCTCCATAACTGTATCGCGTTTCGCGACTCTAGGAATTTTGGAACAAATAACCTCAACCTCTTGTCTTCGAAAACACCGAAATGTCGAATCCCAATGCGTTCAGCAAAAGACTGTCTTCCAACGGAACTTTTCTCCTTTTCGGGGTTTCAAACTTCACAATTTCACGAATCCTGACGCAAGGGTCTCGAATCTTCAACCTCCAAAACCCCGAAACGATCAACGGGTATTGACACCACCTGGCAACAAGTACGCACCACCTGTCTTCTACACTATCCTCGGTCTCTGACATGGATTCCTGCCACCTGTCACTCTTCCCGGCTTTCTGGACTTGAAACAGCATTCAACTACCATTCCCCTACTACTTCGAAACCCCAAATTATGAAATGCACCTTCTATGGAATCAACGCCCACGTCATTTCGGGCTTTCGGGTACTGGGAGTTCGAAACTCTCGATCCCAAACCACTGTCTTCTCGAATTCCTGAACCCCGAAACACCGAAATGCCGAAATGCCACTTCACAATATTTTGCGTTTTGCAACTCCGAGGTTTCCTATGTGAAGTTCCCCGAATCCTTGTCAACGGGAATGCCGAAACCCCGATCCCCGAAATGCGGAAATGCCACTTCAAGGATATTTCGAGTTTTCTCAACTTCAGGGTTTTCAATGCAAAGGCCCCTGGCTCCTTGTCCTTAGGATTCCCGGTATTCCAAATCTCGAATTACCAAAATCCCGAAACTCTTCACTTAACAATTCTTTTCGCATTTCGAGAGTTAGAGTGACCAAGGATTTTGGATTACACTCCAGATTTACAAAATCTAAATCCCCAAAATGATATGACGCTCCACTATCACGATCATCCAACACTTAACCCCCTTGCAGCTTCACTGAATCCAACGGTCCTCGCGACTTCGTGAGTTCTCCACAGAGAATTTCACCCGCTCATTCCTTCCTTGACAACTTCTGCAAAATGAACCAGTGTTCCTCGTTTGAACTTGGCTTCTGCAAGGTGACTTCACTCCATCTACCTTTTAACACTTCAAAGGCACTAACCCTCTTGAGATTTCACTTGCAACCTTGAGCCTCAAAAGGAATCTTGCACGCACTCCTTGCGACAATCTCCCAGATACTCCTTAGTATTTGATTCTTCGACTTTGTGCACCTTCTGCAACAACAGTCCCTTACCTTTCAACCTTAGTTTATAAGTTTAAGGTCTCGACTAGCCTGCGCACACCTTGCACGACTTCTGTGCTTCACCTGCACTTCTGCTGGAATGAGAACAACGGTATCTCTCCTGAGATTTCTAAGATAAAACTTAGAACCCTTGTCAACGCACACCTTGCAGACGTTTCACTGCACTCCTTGCAGGAACTTCTCTCACTCAGGAAGAGAAACAATTGAAACTCATTCTCTCTCTCTCTCAGACTTCAAACATTCAACATGAAATCATACATACACAACATAGGCTCATAACAAATGCATAACAGAGAGAATAAAACAACCATAATCATACCATTCACCATGTATAAACAGAAAACATCATAACACCATGAAATCTTATTCAAAGCCTCATATATTAATTCAAAGCTCCTGTACATGGATTCTTCTTTTTAACTCTCTGCTACAGCTCTCAATGTTGATAATGTTACGACCACTACAATGATACAAAGGCGAGGGTGTCTATATCTATTTTCCCTCCTACTCTTCTAAACTGTCTAATCTATTAATTCAAACCTACCTAGTTTCATTAACTGGGCTTAAATGCCTTTTACATTGTCAGATGAGAGAAAATCGCTCATGATCTATTTACAACAGCCAGATATAAATGAAAGTACGCTTCTAGCTACTACATTAATATCTGCTTCTTAATCTTTCAAAAATATTTCAAAATGTGCAAAAACGTGTGTTGCACTCCTCCAGTTGTCTTCCACCTTCATGCTCGCTTGGCTAGTTTCTTACGATGCTCCTGCATCATACTCCCTCGCTTGAAAATTTTCATGAACTTCTGTTCATGAGCTCTTGCACGGTCTGTCCATGCTTCTGAATTTATGCTTCATCTTCCCAACTGGCATCTTCAATTGGATGTCCTTTCCACTTGACCAAGTATTCAAAATACTCCTTTCTCCTGGTCTTCCTGCTGACTCTCTTGTCAATTATACTTTCCATCTGTGGCTTTTCAGCTACAGGCATTTGTTTTGTTCATTGAACTTCTTTTTGTTCCTCCTCTGCTATTTCTTCTCTAGCTCTGTAAAGGTACAAATCCGCAACATTGAATATCGGTGAAATTATGATCCCATCGGGTAATTCAATCTCATATGCGTTTGCCCCAAATTTACTTATGACCTTGCACGGTCCAATCTTTTTCATTTTCAGTTTGTTATATGTTCCCCTTGGGAACCTTTCCTTCCTCATATGCGCAAGAATCAAATAACCAACTTGAAATTGAAGTTCTTTCTTGTGTGATCTTCTCTCCGCTTGTATTCTTGATTTGAATTTTGTAATCGCTCCTTAATTCGGCTGTGAAGCTCCTTCATTGCTTCTGCAAAATTCTCTGCACTAGCACTTCTGAATTCAGCTTGTTTTGAATCTTTCAATTCAGAAACTCCCCTTGGTTGCATTCCATATACAATTTGGAATGGACTTTGCCCTGTGCTTCTGTTGAGTGAATCATTGTAAGAAAAATCCACCTGTGGCAGAATGTGATCCCATTGACTGTGGTGTTCAGTCACTAGGCTCCTCAATAAATCTCCCAAGATTTTGTTCACGACTTTCGTCTACTGTCCATTTGAGGATGATATGTTGAGCTAAATGAAAAACTTGTCCCTAGCTTCTTCCACAAATTCCTCCATAAATGTCCTATGAACTTGGTATCTTGATCAAAAACGATACTCCTTGGCAAGCCGTGAAGTCTAACGACCTCTTTGAAAAACAGGTTCGCAATATGAGTTGCGTCGTTGGTTTTCTGGCATGGTATGAAATGTGTCATCTTTGAAAATCTGTCGATTACCACAAAGATTGAATCATAGCCCCTTTGCATTCTTGGCAGTCCCAATATAAAATCCACGCTCACTGCATCCCATGACCTTTCTGGTATGGGTAATGGTTGATATAACCCTGTGTTTTGCCTTTTCCCTTTTGTGTGTTGACAAATTCTGAATCTGTCCACAAATTTCTTGACACTTGTCCTCATCCCTGGCCAAAAATATGAGCCATTCAATTTTGAGAACGTTTTAGCATGACCGAAGTGTCCGACCAATCCTCCACTGTGTTTTTCCTTTAGCAGGTTCTCCCTCATGGAGCATTTTGGAATACAAAGTTGATTGCCTTTGAATAACAATCCATATTGGATCATATATTCGGTCCATTGGCTTTTGTCCCTAAGAATTGGATTCTCAGACACCTCATACGCTTCCTTAAAATCTAGGTCATCCCTATACATTTCTTTGAGGTTATCAAAACCCAAAGTTTTGACTTTGAATTCCTACATAAGCAAACATTTCCTGCTCAAATCATCAACAACTTTGTTAGCAATTCCAGAAATATGATTGGTTACAAAAGTAAAATTCTACATGAATTCAACCCATTTAACATGTTTTTAGTTCAACTTATCCTGTTGAGTCATGAATTGTAAAGCATGATTATCACTATACAAAACAAACTCTTTAGGAACCAAATAATGTCTCTATTTCTTCAGTGCTTGTATGACTGCATAGAATTATTTTTCATATGTTGAGTACTTAATTTTTGCTTCATTTAGTTTTTCACTGAAGTATGCGATCGACCTGTCATCTTGGCTCAAGACCTCTCCAATTGCAAATCCACTCGCATCACACTTGAATTGAAATGTCTTGCTAAAATTCGGCAAAACCAGAATTGTTTCTCCGTAATCTTCTTCTTCAGCAGGTTGAAACTCTTCTCCGCTTCTTCTGTCCAGTGAAAATATTTGTGTCTTTTCTTCACTGTATCCATCATTGGTGCGCTAATTCCACTAAAATTTTGGATGAATTTTCAGTAGAAACTAGCCTAACCATGGAAGATTTGTACTTCAAACACACTTTTCGGCGATGGCCAATTCTTAATCGCATTTACCTTTTCTGGATCCATCTTCAGCTCATTTGCAGAGATAACAAAACCCAAATAAATGAGTTTTGTCCTCATAAATGATGATTTCTTCATATTAATCAACAATTTCTCTTGCTGCAATATTCTCATCACTGCAGCTAAATGATTTAAGTGTTCTGCTTCTGTCTTGCTGAAAATTAATATATCATCAAGATATACAATGAGGAATTTCCCAATGAAATCCTTCAGGACTTCGTTCATCAACCTCATGAAAGTACTGGGTGCATTCTTTAAACCAAATGGCATGACAATCCATTCATACAGCCCCTCGTTCATCTTGAATTCTATCTTCGATTCATCACCTTCTCTCATTCGAATTTGATGATACCCGCTTTTCAAATCATTTATTGAAAAAAATCTTGCTCCACTCAAGCAATCCATCAAGTCATCCATCCTTGGCAATGGAAATCTATATCTGATGGTAATATTATTGATTTCCCTTGAGTCTATACACATTCTCCAGCCTCCATCTTTCTTTGGGCAGAGCACTGTTGGAACAACACATGGACTCAAGATTTCTCTAATCAATCCTTTGTCCTTTAAGTCCTGTACCTGTCTCTTAACTTCTTCATTCTCCTGCGGCATCAACATGTACACTACTTTGTTTGGTAAAAGGGCTCTAGGTATAAGATCAATGTGATGGCTTGTACTCGTGATCAGTGGCAACGAACAAAGTAGTTCGTCCACTACTATATCAGCGAACTCTTCCAGCAACTCCTGGATTTCTTCTGGTAAATCATCTATCCTCGTACTGGTCAAAAGAATTTTGGGCTTCTTGACCACAATAAATTGTGTATCTTCCTTCTTCTTAACCCATTTAAGAATTTCCTTCCCACTCATGAGAAGTACAGTGTTGTTCACCTCTGTTTTCACTTGTTGGTTCTTAATCGACAACAACATGTGAGTCCTACCATTTTTCTCCAGGGTGTATGTGTTCTTCCTCCCATCATGAACTACGTTTCTATCATATTTCCACGGTCTACCCAAAAATAGATGAGAAACATCCATGGGAATGACATCACATAATATTTCATCCTTATATCCTCCTATTTTAAATTCAACTAAACATTGTTTAATGACATTTACCTGATGTCCTTTTTGTAGCCACAAAACTCTATATGGGCTTGGGTGTATGATAGTCTCCAGCTCTATCTTTTCTACCATTTCTATAGATACAAGATTGTCTGTGCTACCACTATCCACTATGACTTTGCATACCCCGTCTTTGGTTTTGCAAGCAGTGTGAAACAGACTATTTCTTTGGGTTGGGTTCTTTGCCTCCTTCTCTGGCTTCAAGAGAAATTTCCTCATCATTAAGGATCTTCTGCCCTCGGCATCTTCTGCCTCAACAGTCCATCCTTGAGCTTCGACAATGTGAGTTTCACCACCATCTTTCTTCTTATCTAGGCACTCATAGGATTTATGTCTGATCTTTCCACAGACAAAGCATTTTACTTCACCGCCTTTGCCTCTTCCTCTTCCTCTAGCTTGAGGAAACGTGTTTCTATCAACATACTGTCCTCTCTGTGAACTTCTTCTTCTCTCATGTTGAGTTTGAGGTTTCTTCCCTTCTTCTTTAGGTTTCTGAGTCCTATCTTGGGCAATTGTTTTGCCTCTAGCTTGACTTCTACCTCGGCCTCTTTGACCTTGTTTCCAGCTCAGCTTCTCTTCAACTTTCAGAGCCATCTGATAAGCATCTTATATAGTCCGGAGGGTCATCATGATAATCTCATATTGAATGTCATAACGCAGACCATTCATGTATCTGGCAACCTTTTCATCATCACTTTCCCGATGAACTGCTCTGATGTTTATCTTGTAGAACTCTTCAGTGTATTCTTTCACTGACATCATCTTCTGTCTCAAATTTTGCATCCTCCGAAACAGAGTGATTTGATAATCCTTGGGTATGAATTTGGATTTCATCTTTGCAACCATTCTATCCCATCTTTTGATTTTCTGTTTGCCCTTGCAGCGTCTGTCAGCCTGCAGTTCATCCCACCATAGTGCTGCATGCCCTTTAAGTATAGTAACGACATGTTTTACTTTCTTGTATTCCTCAACATCCTCATAGTCAAAGTATTTATCTAGAGCTCTAATCCAGTCTAGAAGCTCTTCAACATCCAGGTTTCCCTCATACACTAGAATGTCCATTTTTTCTCTGGCACCTATCCTTGCAACAACCCTGAATAGGCGTTCATCCGCAACATTTTGACTGCAACTTCTTCTCCTTCGTTTCCATCTTCATTTTCACTGTTAGCCTTTTTTATATCCCCAGTGTAAACTGTGTGCCACTGTGTTGTCTCCATGGCATCAAGCCTGGCATGTAACTCACGCATTTCTCTTTCCACTGCTGGATCAGGCATTGGCATTGGCCTGTCTCTTCTCCTTGGCGACATGGTTGTAAAATGTTCCTCTTTTCTCCACTATTGAAAGTAAGAACTTGTTCTGTTCTCTGATACCACAACTGGCGCAGACCCCCAACCCTTGAGCCGAGATCCACTCAGGATCATTCTAAATCTACCCTCCTGAGTCTGATTGACTCTTTGAATTTGCCCATAGGGAATCCCTCACACACATGACGATGTTTCCACAGGTCCTTATGAGTATTCCCCGCATGATAAAACACAAAGCATCACTCAAGTCTTCTGACCTCAATAATACGATCACGCCCTTTTCCAAATCAGGATTTCGGGTTTCGCGATTTTGCAATTTCTATTTTCGAGTTCCCGCTCTTCAACCCACTGAAACCCAAAATGATGAAACACCGAAATCTTCAATCACGTCCTCCTCCACAACTGTATCGTGTTTTGCGACTCCGGGAATTTTGTAACAAAGAACTCCAACCTCTTTTATTCGAAAGCACCGAAATGCCGAATCACGATGCGTTCAACAAAAGACTGGCTTCCAACGGAACTTTTTTCCTTTTCGGGGTTTTGGACTTCACGATTTCACGAATCCTGAAGCAAGGCTCCCGTCTCTTCAACCTCCAAAACCCCGAAACGGTCAATGGGTATTGACACCACCTGGAAACGAGTATGCGCCACCTGTCTTCTCAACTGTCCTTGGTCTCTAACATGGATTCCTACCACCTGTCACTCTTCCCAGCTTTCTGGACTTGAACCAACCTTCGACTACTATTCCCCTACCACTTTGAAACCCTGAATTCTGAAATGCGCCTTCTATGGAATCAACGCCCACGTCATTTCAGGCTTCTGAGTACCGAGAGTTCTAAACTCTTGATCCCAAACCACTCTCTTCTTCGGTTCCCGAACCCCGAAACACCGAAACGCCACTTCACAATATTTTTCATTTTGCAACTTCAGGGTTTCTTATGTGAAGTGCCCTGAATCCTTGTCAACGGGAATGCCGAAACCCCGATCCCTGAAATGTCGAAATGCCACTTCAAGGATATTCCTGGTTTTCGCAACTTCAGGGTTTTCAATGCAAAGGCCCCTGGCTCCTTGTCCTCGGGATTCCCAGTATTTCAAATCCTGAATTACTGAAATCCCGAAACTCTTCACTTAACAATTCTTTTCATGATTCGGGAGTTAGAGTGACCAAGGATTTTGACTTACACTCTAGACTTACAAACTCCAAATCCCCGAAATGATATGACGCTCCACTATCATGATCAATGGTCCACGTTGAGTCTTACCTCCCGAAGGGTGGATTCATCAAATGCTTAACCCCCTTGCAGCTTCATTGAATCCCATGGTCCTTGCGACTTCGTGAGTTTTCCACAGAGAATTTAACCCGCTCGTTCCTTCCTTGACAACTTCTGTGAAGTGAATCAGTGTTCCTCGTCAGAACTTGGCTTCTGCAAAGCGAATTTGCTCCATCTCCCTTTTAACACTTCGAAGGCACTAACCCTCCTGATATTTCACTTGCAACCTTGAGCCTCAAAAGGAATTCTGCATGCACTCCTTGCGGCAATCTCCCAGATACTCCTTAGTATTTGATTCTTTGACTCTGTACACCTTCTGCAACATCAGTCCCTTACCTTTCAACCTTAGTTGATAAGTTTAAGGTCTCGACTAGCCTATGCACACCTTGCACAGCTTCTGTGCTTCACCTGCACTTCTGCTGGAATGAGAACACCGGTATCTCTCCTGAGCTTTCTGAGATAAAACTTAGAACCCTTGTCAATGCACACCTTGCAGATGTTTCACTGCACTCCTTGTAGGAACTTCTCTCACTCAGGAAGAGAAACAATTGAAACTCATTCTCTCTCTCTCAGACTTCAAACATTCAACATGAAATCATACATACACATCAGAGCCTCATAACAAATGCATAACAGAGATAATAAAACAACCATAAGCATACCATTCACCATGTATAAACAGAAAACATCATAACACCATGAAATTTTATTCAAAGCTTCATATATTAATTCAAATCTCCTATACATGGATTCTTCTTTTTAACTCCCTGCTACAGCTCTCAATGTTGATAATGTTACGACCACTACTATTATACAAAGGAAAGGGTTTCTATATCTGTTTTCCCTCCTACTCTTCTAAACTGTCTAATCTATTAATTCAAACCTACCTACTTTCATTAACTGGGATTAAATGCCTTTTACATTGTCAGATGAGAGCAAATCACTCATGATTTATTTACAACAACCAGATATAAATGCAAGTATGCTTCTAGCTACCACATTAATATCCACTTCTTAATCTTTCAAAAATATTTCAAAATGTTCAAAACATGTGTTGCGCTCCTCCAGCTGTCTTCCACCTTCATGCTCACTTGGCTGGCTGCTTACGATGCTCCTACATCAATTTCCCATTTCTTCACTAAATCCACTATATTTGTCACTTGCCAATGTATTTTGAGGAGAAATAAATTATCCTATCCATCCATGGTTCCAAAATAATGGTATTTGTGGCATGTTTGTATGGGATTTAACTATAGTTATACATACATGATTAATCCACAATGGGGATTTAATCCAATAATAAAATAATAATAAGAATGCTTTTAGCAGTTACATTATTTCAACAAGAAGAGACTCCTCTGCAGTTGGAGTATCTACCTATGGGTATTCTAGATTATGTTGATGTACAAATTGTAACAACAAGGTCATACAACTAGATGAATTGCCAAAAGACCAATGCATCTTCTAAAAGTAAGTTGAGTACAAATTCCATTGAAACATATGATGAAATATATTTCATTATAGACATGCACCCTACACATTAATATAATTTATTTTTTTTGATAAAATATTGGCATGGTCAATGATTGATGGTATTAAGAAGGTGAGTCTCATGAATGAAAATTCAAAAAGAGAATTTATGCTAAATTTTATAACATCAAATGTCATTATTGCTAGACAAGGGGGAAAAGAGAGAACTCTACTTACAATGAAGTTTGACACATTATATGTATGTCAAAATGCATGTTATTAGGATTATGTAATAAAAGGAAGTAGTTTCTACCACTATAAAGATAGATTTAAAAATGGTGACTTGAAGGTAGTGAATGATAACAATAGATTACAGAAATCTAGATCTAATAATATTGCAATATTGGCTAATATTAGTAAGATTGTGGACCAAAATTCAGATAAGGCATCACATATAATGGACTCAATACATAAATATGGAATGAAGGCACCTCTATAAATATTGTCTTTTCAAATATGATATGGGCTTCACTTTGCAAAAGGGTTCACAAGGGAATGCATATGTTGGGTCTTCCTCTAGTGTCGCAATCCATTTTCATCACAATAATGAGAAATCAATTTCTAGATGAACAAAGTTACCAACTTAACAAGAACTCTCCAGACTTCTCATTTTTTTAGACTGACTATTTTTACCCCTATTTCAAAAGTGGTGCTACCAGTAGCACCATTTTTGGGGGAGGTGGTTAAAATTGCAACATGTTGCAAATTGTTTGAAATCGCACCCTTGCCATTGCGAATAGAACCCTAAAATTGGCCCTTGAATAAAAAATTGATGATACCAGTAGTACCATTTTGGGGGGAGGTGGTTAAAATTGCAAATTGTTTGAAATCGCACATTTGACATTGCGAACAAAACCCTAAAATTGACTATTGAATCGAAAAGTGATGCTACCAATAGCACCATTTTTTTAGTCAAAACTATGACGTAATTGAAATTGTGACCTTGACCACGAGCATCGCCGCAAATGAAACATTGAAAAATAGAGTCCTAAATCTAAAAGTGTTATTACTTGATAATTTATGTATTAATTAATTTTATTTTTTTTAGTAATTTACATTAATAAAATAATTAAATTGGAAGAAAAAAACCACCCCTAAACAAATTCCTATTTTTTAAAGAAAAAAAAATCTTTCCAAAATAAAGAAAATAAAAACATTTTTTATTCGAAAAAAAAAACAAAACGCAACTTTTAATAAAAAAATTCAAAAAATGAATAAAAAAAAATAGTGAAGTGTAATTTTTTTTGGAAAAAAAATAAAAAAAAAATACCCTTAAAACATCAAATTTAGAACACCAAAATTGAAAAAAAAATAAAACATAAAAATAAATAAAATTAAAAACAATCTAAAAAAATAAACATTTAAAAAAAATTAAAATTAAAAACATTAATAAAATTTTAAATTTTAAATATATGACAAAATTATTAAAAAAATTTAAAACTTCAATAAAAATTTTAAAAACTTCAATAAAAGTTTAAATTTTAAATATATTACCAATCTTAAAAAAAAAATCAATTAAATTTTATATTTTATATTATTTGTTTTGTTTGCTAATTTATCCATGACCTACGGGATTAGTATGTGGCTGAGAAACCACGACTCAAGGGCATCTAAGCCGTCAAAATAACCCGGGGATCGCACCCGGCCTAAGCCACACCAACCCTTAAAATGGCTGGATTTTTTGTCCCCACAGGTTTCGAACCAGTAACTTTAACATCAAGGAGTGCCTTAACAGCACACTCCATCACCGACTATCTTACACCTCGGGGACACAAATTTTATATATATTATAAACATAAAAAAAAATAACTTTTTTTGAAAAAAAAACAAACTAAAACCTAAATATTAAAAAAAAAAAAATTAAAACTAAATGAAATAATTAAAAAAATAATTCATTTTTATGGGGGATGATGCCCGCCATCACCGCAGCCCCCTACAGGACAAGACCTGGTCCTGTGGGACCAGGTCTTGGCCTGCATGGGGTCGGGGCCAAGGTATAAATTTGACGGGCACTCTTACCCGTGAAGTAATTTTTTTATGGCGGGTTTCTTCTTAAAACTTCCATTCCCATGACATTTTATTTTTATTTTTGCCCGTCATTGGAATATGTGTCATATGTGTTTTTGTTTATTTTTATTGTAAATACAAAAACATCCTAGACACAACATAAAATTATTATGAAATTGCATTTAACACAACACCATCAAGTAGTTTTACATGAAATACAACACCATTAAAAACATA
>JZKD02S0437216.1:6718-17705 GCA_000966675.3 Picea glauca
TACATGAAATAAACCCTTAGGAAGGGTGACGTCGCGCCCTAAAGGGTGATGCTAGGCCTCCAAGAGAGACGATTTTCCTTAGGATGAATATATTTCGGCCTCCAAAGTTCATGTGTCACCTCACCATGTGATAAAGTGTCAAGAAATCCATTTCTCTCCATCAAACCAAGCCACATCACCATCCCACATTAAAACCCCCATAAAAAACCCTAAGCCCATGTGACGTATAGGGCCTAGAAGATGATGCCTTAGGCCTCACAAGGCCAACGTTGGGGTGAAAGGGGTTGTAATATGATCATCTCATGGTCCCTGAGTGCCTCCAAAGGAAACATTCATCCTCCCATGTGTCCAATGAGAGGGGGCACAATATGTGGGCTTCATGCCTCTATGAAGGTCCAAGTAACCTTGTGCCTCCACGGAAGACTTTCACCTGGAAAGGCCCTGCAAAGACAGATAAATTCACCCTCCAAGGGCCCACAAGTCACAAGTATCATGCCAAGAAATCCATATCTAATAAAAGAACCACCCAAATATGTGCATCAAATCCCCCCTTTTCAAAATAAAAAGATTCTCAAAGACCTTATACAACTTGCCAAATTTAAGTATGGGAAGGTTGTCATGGTGANAGTAGTTTTAGTTAGAGTTGCGAGCAATAACATTATTTAATATTGCAAAGACACTTGCATTTTATTTTATTATCTTCACTTGTAGAATAAAATCCAATAAAGTAGCATGTGATTTCAAGCACCATAGAAGAGAATCGTGAGGACTCAAACAAATAAATGGCCAAACCCTAGAGCATGTAACATGGCTACAATGAAATGGCACTCCACATGTTCATATGAATTTGCAAAGTAATTTTTAATGAAAAATGCCTTCAACCCTAGGAATTTTTCCCATTCCGTAACTTCTAAAACAACCACACCATTATCAAATAAATATTTTCCTCTAACGAAACCCATTTTCTCCAGTCTAATGATTTGTGGCAAGATATAGTGAATTTGCAAAGAAAAATATTTGACTATAACCTTGCAAGAGACATTGAGGAAGGTTATCAGTCTCGAGTTGGTAATCGACTCTAGGTCACCTACTTTAGGAATAAAATTAATGAAGTTTATGTTAATGAGAGACCTTGAACAAATTTTATAAACCACGCCCCTTTTATAAACAGAGAAGGTTATGCCCAACAAAATCCCATGTGTCCCTAAAAACTTCACATAGGTACATATCCAAATAGACTAATATGTCGTTGACCATCGCTATATGGGATTCTCTCAACTTTGGAAAAGTTAAATCCTAGAGGAACATTCTTTCTTATTCTAAAGACACATTTTGAGGGATAAGATCCATGTAGCTCTGCATGGCCACCCTATGAGCATCAATCATACCTTGAGATAGAAAACAAATATGATAGTGGTTAACAAATTCAAGTTAAATGCCCTCATGGTTGGTTACCCACTAATCCAAAGTCTTTAGGGATCTTATCTTTCAAAGGCCTCCATTGTATTAAGAGATTTAATAAAAATAATTATGGGTTGGTCCCTAATTTTGATCTAGTGGATCTCAGAATAAATTTGTGCTCTTGGGGCTTACCAAATCATCCACTTTCAAGAATTATCTAAGCTTAATGATACACATTTCATTAGGAACGAGGTGAAACAACACACAATATTGTAGAGAGAATACAATATATAATATTCAAAGAAGATTATTACAATGAAAACCAAATTCTATTATTGAATCAATGATGAAAAGCATTGCAATGTACATAACAATACATGAGGAATAAAGTGGTCATATCTTATCTCTAAGAAGATATGTGACAATTATACTCATTCTCAAGAAAACCCATATCAAAAGGTTGAAAAATTATTTTATAATAATTCCAAAAACATAAGATTATAAAACTCTAATATGTAAGAATCATAACCCTAACATGAAGTTAGTGTTGAGTGAGAAAGCTCAACTAGCCAAATATGATTTGTTCAAAAAAATAAGGGAGCCTTGTCAAGATCATAACTTTTCATCTCATGCTCCTTTTCGAGTGTTCTTTATGTTGTTGGAAATAAAATTAGTAGATTGAATCAGGTGCCCAACTATTGGGCATAAAACCCTAAAACAATCCATGGGAAGGTCCCCAAAAATGCATTGAAATTTTAGAATGCCAAAAATGCCAATATCAGAACCATTTCTAAGATGGCCCTAGATAGCCACCTAGGTCATTGGAAACTCGCTTCATATGGTGTGAACTACAATGACCAGAAACTTTTTGGAACTCATCTTTGGTTTATTTATGGCATGAACATTTCAAGATCTCTATCTTCTAGAAAACCCTCATAGGAATGTCATACTTAGCTAATGGCATCATTCCACCACCCAATCCATCAATCTTCCCCTCATGGCCCGGACTACAATTTAAAATTTGTCTTAACATCTTGTATACACACTAGGTGTTGTAAATATGAGACATTAATAGGTATATGGACTTTGATGGCCACTCACTAGGATATGGTGAAAATAATGGGTTTATGTGATGCAGGAGCATCGCCAACAAAGCATAAGTGGAAGACAATTGGGTGCACTAGCGGGTATTTTTAAATATTTTGAATTCCAAAGTTGGCGTATTAATGTAATATCTAAAAAAGATTTTGATTTATGAACGTCTTTAATGATCAGAGGCTGAGCCATCAGATAAGATCGATGGGGGAATGTATTTTGGCTTTAATGTGTAGAATTGCAATACAGATCTGGAGATTTCTCTCTTATCTATCTAACTAACATATTTATTGTAATAAATTTTAAGTAGTTGAGAGATTTTATTTCGATAGGATAGTTGTAGAGTAGTTGGAGGGAAGAGATCAAAGAGTCCTCTTGTACAAATCTTTGTATTGTTGCCGAGAATAGGTTGTTGAATCTATTGCATAGATTTCCATTACAGTTGTTGTTGTTGTCATTCTAATTATCTAGAGCCATAGCCATTGTAGCAAGGATTTGAGAGCTATTGAGAAGCAGTGAATGTATGTATGTAATTTTCAGTTGAATGAATATAGTAGAGGAGCATTGTCCCAAATATATGGTGTTTATGTGTCTATCTGAATGAGCGAGATGTATGAATCAACGAGATTTTAAATAAGTTTCAGTTGTTTCTCTTCTATGAGCGAGTGCAAGGAGTGCATAGTGTCCGCAAGGAGTGTGTTGACAGAGTCTGTTTCGAATCATAAGCTCAGAAGAGATAGCATGAACTTATATGTGCAAGGAGTTCATAGATGTCCGCAAGGAGTGCGTGACAGATTTTCATACTCGTAAGCTCAGATAGTGTAGTGTGACTTAGTCATAGGGGGGTAGTTGAAGAACAGTCACAAAGAGTGAAAATTCATCCACAAAGAAGTTGAGTGTGGAAGAGAATCCATTGCAAGGCGTGCACAGGTCGAGATTTCGACTAAGTGACGAAGAGAGTGTTCTAAAGGACAAAGAAGATCAAAGATCGGGAGGGAGAGTAGAAGGAAATCTTCGAAGAGGATAATCCTTTTAGGTTTCGCAAAATTTACGAATGAGATCTGTTCCGGAGAGAGGTGGATCATTCCAGACCATCAGATCTAGGAGAACAACATGGAGGTTGGTCGTAAGGTTTTTCGGCAATTCGTAGTTCAGGAAGTTTGAAGGCGTTGCAAAAGAAGAGTCACGAACTCGTGAAGTCGCGAACTCGTGGAGTCGTGAAGTAATCGCAATCATTGGTCATGCAGAGGATGCGTGGCAGCGGATTGGGAAATCTGGAAGTCAAAAGTTCGAATATGCAAGGTGAACAGGATTTTTGTGAAAACTGTGAAACCCAAGATATCCTTGGGCCATCATAATTAGAGGAATGTGGCACGAGGACCGGATTTTGAAAGAGAACGCTTCGGAGAGTCTCGGAGCAAGAGATCAAGATATCCCCAAATCCCAAAGTTGTGAAGGGATAGATCCACGATCATAACTCGTGATCACTTAGGAGAATAGGGACCTGTGTATAGCAATTTTAGGTATCCATGGGGACTTGAAGAGTCAATCTGACTCAGGAGTTAGAACATCCAAGACCGGGAGTTCATGTAGTCCCAAGAGGAGAAAAGGGGGGGTTGCACTATTATGGTAAAAAAAATAGTATGTCCCACCAACAGTTACATTGTTATACTCCCTCCACATTCCACAAAGAAGGTATTATGTTCCCAAAGCATAAATTTGTTAATACACTTCATAACTCATTCAATCTATCCATGATATTTTGAACCATAACTTATAAGAGTATGACTTCATATACTTTTTGGGATCATAGAGGCCAAGTCTAGCCTTAAGACCATTCCAAGTTGTTTGCTCCCATTCCAAGTTGTATGCTCCCTCTAAGGTATGTAGACAAAGATAACCCCATTATAATCATAATGGTACTCCACATTGATGAAGTCTTCGTACAACAACCAATCAACTTCTAGGAGTTATTTATCTAACCAATCCCACATCACTATGCTCTACACTTCTTCATTTGGATAATAAAAGTTGGAAAGGAAGAGCACTATGCAATCCAAATTCATAAGCACCCACACCACTTTATTGGACAAATATATCCCATCATCAATTATTCAAAATTAGAATTTATGTGAGATTAGGGTGGCCAACCCCCTCTACCTTCTCATTCAAAGTATGAAATAAAGTGGCACTAGTAAAAATATAGTGCAATGTTGTTCTCAATTTAAAACCATTCATTTTCGTTTCATGTAGACATAGAGAATCTGACTATGAAACCAATGAACGAAATCTATGAACCATGGAATTGTTGATTGGATATATAAGATCCCACACATTCCATAATACAACCTTCATTAGGAACATTTCACAAACATGGCCATCTCCTTACCATACTTACCAATTATATATTGATAAGGATTTGGATTCACAACATCTTTCTTCTCAAGTGCATGCATTATTTGTGGCCTATGCATCCAACCTTGGAGGAGGATATTGATCCCTTCAACTNAGGTGAAACAACACACAATATTGTAGAGAGAATACAATATATAATATTCAAAGAAGATTATTACAATGAAAACCAAATTCTATTATTGAATCAATGATGAAAAGCATTGCAATGTGCATAACAATACATGAGGAATAAAGTGGTCATATCTTATCTCTAAGAAGATATGTGGCAATTATGCTCATTCTCAAGAAAACCCATATCAAAAGGTTGAAAATTTATTTTATAATAATTCCAAAAACATAAGATTATAAAACTCTAATATGTAAGAATCATAACCCTAACATGAAGTTAGTGTTGAGTGAGAAATCTCAACTAGCCAAATATGATTTGTTCAAAAAAAGAAGGGAGTCTTGTCAAGATCATAACTTTTCATCTCATGCTCCTTTTCGAGTGTTCTTTATGTTGTTGGAAATAAAATTAGTAGATTGAATCAGGTCCCCAACTATTGGGCATAAAACCCTAAAACAATCCATGGGAAGGTCCACAAAAATGCATTGAAATTTTAGAACGCAAAAAATGCCAATATCAGAACCATTTCTAAGATGGCCCTAGATAGCCACCTAGGTCATTGGAAACTTTGTCTTGCATTGCTTCATATGGTGTGAACTACAACGACAAGAAACTTTTTGGAACTCATCTTTGGTTTATTTATGGCATGAACATTTCAAGATCTCTATCTTCTAGAAAAAACCTCATAGGAATGTCATACTTAGCTAATGGCATCATTCCACCACCCAATCCATCAATCTTCCCCTCATGGCCTGGACTACAATTTAAAATTTGTCTTAACATTTTGTATACACACTAGGTGTTGTAAATATGAGACATTAATAGGTATATGGGCTTTGGTGGCCACTCACTAGGATATGGTGAAAATAATGGGTTTATGTGATGCAGGAGCATCGCCAACAAAGCACAAGTGGAAGACAGTTGGGCGCACTAGCGGGTATTTTTAAATATTTTGAATTCCAAAGTTGGCGTATTAATGTAATTTCTGAAGAAGAAAAAAATTTGATTTATGAACGTCTTTAATGATCAGAGGCTGAGCCATCGGATAAGATCAATGGGGGAATGTATTTTGGATTTAATGTGTAGGATTGTAGTACAGATCTATAGATTTTGCTCTTATCTATCTGACTAACATATTTATTGTAATAAATGTTAAGTAGTTGAGAGTTTTTGTTTTGATAGGATAGTTGTAGAGTAGTTGGAGGGAAGAGATCGAAGAGTCCTCTTGTACAAATCTTTGTATTGTTGCCGAGAAGAGGTTTTTGAATCTATTGCATAGATTTCCATTACAATTGTTGTTGTTGGCACTCTAATTATCTAGAGCCATAGCCATTGTAACAAGGATTTGAGAGCTATCGAGAAGCAGTGAATGTATGTATGTAATTTTCAGTTGAATGAATCTAGCAGAGGAACATTGTCCCAAATGTATGGTGTTTATGTGTCTATCTGAATGAGCGAGATGTATGAATCAATGAGATTTTAAATAAGTTTCAGTTTTTTCTCTTCTACAAGCGAGTGCAAGGAGTGCATAGTGTCCACAAGGAGTGCGTTGACAGAGTCTGTTTCGAATCGTAAGCTCAGAAGAGATAGCATGAACTTATATGTGCAAGGAGTTCATAGATGTCCGCAAGGAGTGCATGACAGAGTTTCATACTCGTAAGCTCAGATATTGTAGCGTGACTTAATCAGGGGGGGGGGTGGTTGAAGAACAGTCACAAAGAGTGAAAAATCATCCACAAAGAAGTTGAGTGTAGAAAAGAATCTGTTGCAAGGCGTGCATAGGTCAAGATTTCGACTAAGTGATGAAGAGAGTGTTCTAAAGGACAAAGAAGATCGAGGAAGCTAAGCTCAGGAGGGAGAGCGACAGGAAATCTTCGAAGAGGATAATCCTTTTAGGTTTCGCAAAATTTACGAACAAGATCTGTTCCGGAGAGAGGTGGGTCATTCCAGATTGTCATATCTGGGAGAACAACGTGGAGGTTGGTCATAAGGTTTTTCGTCAATTCGTATTTCATAAAGTTTGAAGGCGTTGCAAAGGAAGAGTCACGAACTCGTGGAGTCGTGAAGTAATCACAATCATTGGTCGTGCAAAGGACGCGTGGCAGCGGATTGGGAAATCTGGAAGTTGAAAGTTTGAAGGGTTGTATGCAAGGTGAACAGGATTTTCGCGAAAGCCGTGAAACCCAAGATATCCTTGGGCCATCATAATTAAAGGAGGAACATGGCATGAGGACCAGATTTTGGAAGAGAACGCTTTGGAGAGTCTCAGAACAAGAGATCAAGATATCCCCAAAGCCCAAAGTTGTGAAGGGATAGATCCACGATCATAACTCGTGGTAACTTATAAGAACAAGGACTTGTGTATAGCAATTTTAGGTATCCACGGGGACTTGAAGAGTCAATCTGACTCAGGAGTTAGAACATCCAAGACCGGGAGGTCGTGTAGTCCCAAGAGGAGAAAAGGGGGGGTTGCACTATTATGGTAAAAAAAATAGTATGTCCCTTCAATAGTTACATTGTTATACTCCCTCCACATTCCACAAAGAAGGTATTATGTTCCCAAAGCATAAATTTGTTAATACACTTCATAACTCATTCAATCTAGCCATGATATTTTGAACCATAACTTATAAGAGTATGAATCCATATACGTTTTGGGATCATAGAGGCCAAGTCTCGCCTTAAGACCATTCCAAGTTGTTTGCTCCCATTCCAAGTTGTATGCTCTCTCTAAGGTATGTAGACAAAGATAACCCCATTATAATCATAATGGTACTCCACATTGATGAAGTCTCCGTACAACAACCAATCAACTTCTAGGAGTTATTTAGCTAACCAATCCCACATCACTAAGCTCTACACTTATTCATTTGGATAATAAAAGTTGGAAAGGAAGAGCACTATGCAATCCAGATTCATAAGCACCCACACCACTTTATTGGACAAATATATCCCATGATCAATTATTCAAAATTAGAATTTATGTGAGATTAGGGTGGCCAACCCCCTCTACCTTCTCATTCAAAGTATGAAATAAAGTGGCACTAGTAAAAATATAGTGCAATGTTGTTCTCAATTTAAAACCATTCATTTTCTTTTCATGTAGACATAGAGAATCTGACTATGAAACCAATGAACGAAATCTATGAACCATGGAATTGTTGATTGGATCTATAAGACCCCACACATTCCATAATACAACCTTCATTAGGAACATTTCACAAACATGGCCATCTCCTTACCATCCTTACCAATTATATATTGATAAGGATTTGGNAAATATGATTTGTTCAAAAAAAGAAGGGAGCCTTGTCAAGATCATAACTTTTCATCTCATGCTCCTTTTCGAGTGTTCTTTATGTTGTTGGAAATAAAATTAGTAGATTGAATCAAGTCCCCAACTATTGGGCATAAAACCCTAAAACAATCCATGGGAAGGTCCCCAAAAATGCATTGAAATTTTAGAACGCAAAAAATGCCAATATCGGAACCATTTCTAAGATGGCCCTAGATAGCCCCTTGGGTCATTGGAAACTTTGTCTTGCATTGCTTCATATGGTGTGAACTACAACGAAAAGAAACCTTTTGGAACTCATCTTTGGTTTATTTATGGCATGAACATTTCAAGATCTCTATATTCTAGAAAAACCCTCATAGGAATGTCATACTTAGCTAATGGCATCATTCCACCACCCAATCCATCAATATTCCCCTCATGGCTTGGAATACAATTTAAAATTTGTCTTAACATATTGTATACACACTAGGTGTTGTAAATATGAGACATTAATAGGTATATGGACTTTGGTGGCCACTCACTAGGATATGGTGAAAATAATGGGTTTATGTGATGCAGGATCATCGCCAACAAAGCACAAACGAAAGACAGTTGGGCGCACTAGCGTGTATTTTGAAATATTTTGAATTCCAAAGTTGGCGTATTAATGTAATATCTGAAAAAGATTTTGATTTATGAACGTCTTTAATGATCAGAGGCTGAGCCATCGGATAAGATCGAAGGGGGAATGTATTTTGGCTTTAATGTGTAGGATTGCAGTACAGATCTGGAGATTTCACTCTTACCTATCTGACTAACATATTTATTGTAATAAATGTTAAGTAGTTGAGAGCTTTTATTTCGATAGGATAGTTGTAGAGTAGTTGGAGGGAAGAGATCGAAGAGTCCTCTTGTATAAATATTTGTATTGTTGCCAAGAAGAGGTTGTTGAATCTATTGCGTAGATTTCCATTACAGTTGTTGTTGTTGGCATTCTAATTATCTAGAGCCATAGCCATTGTAGCAAGGAGTTGAGAGCTATCAAGAAGCAGTGAATGTATGTATGTAATTTTCAGTTGAATGAATATAGCAGAGGAACATTGTCCCAAATGTATGGTGTTTATGTTTCTATCTGAATGAGAGAGATGTATGAATCAACGAGATTTTAAATAAGTTTCAGTTGTTTCTCTTCTAGGAGCGAGTGCAAGGAGTGCATAGTATCCGCAAGGAGTGCGTTGACAGAGTCTTCTTCGACTCGTAAGCTCAGAAGAGATAGCATGAACTTATATGTGCAAGGAGTGCATAGATGTCCATAAGGAGTGCGTGACAGAGTTTCATACTCGTAAGCTCAGATAGTGTAGCATAACTTAGTCACAGGGGAGTAGTTGAAGAACAGTCACAAAGAGTGAAAAATCATCCACAAAGAAGTTGAGTGTGGAAGAGAATCTTCTACAAGGCGTGCACAGGTCGAGATTTCGACTAAGTGACGAAGAGAGTGTTCTAAAGGACAAAGAAGATCGAGGAAGCTAAGCTTAGGAGGGAGAGCGACAGGAAATCTTCGAGGAGGATAATCCTTTTAGGTTTTGCAAAATTTATGAACGAAATCTTTTCCGGAGAGAGGTGGATCATTCCAGACCGTCAGATCTGGGAGAACAACGTGGAGGTTGGTCGTAAGGTTTTTCGGCAATTCGTAGTTCGAAACGTTTGAAGGCACTGCAAGGGAAGAGTCGCGAACTCACAGAGTCGCAAACTCATGGAATCACGAAGTAATCACAATCATTGGCCATGCAGAGGACGCGTGGCAGCGGATTGGGAAATCTGGAAGTCGAAAGTCCAAAGGGTTGTATGCAAGGTGAACAGGAGTTTCGTGAAAGCCGTGAAACCCGAGATATCCTTGGGCCATCATAACTAAAGGAGGAACATGGCATGAGGACCGGAGTTCGGAAGAGAACGCTTCAGAGAGTCTCGGAGCAAGAGATCAAGCTATCCCTGAAACCCGGAGTTGTGAAGGGATAGATCCACGATCATAACGCGTGGTCACTTAAGAGAACAAGCACCTGTGTATAGCAATTTTAGGTACTCACGGGGACCTGAAGAGTCAATCTGACTCAGGATTTATAACATCCAAGACCGGGAGGTCGTGTAGTCCCAAGAGGAGAAAAGGGGGGGTTGCACTATTATGGTAAAAAAAATAGTATGTCCCACCAACAGTTACATTGTTATACTCCCTCCACATTCCACAAAGAAGGTATTATGTTCCCAAAGCATAAATTTGTTAATACACTTCATAACTCATTCGATCTAGCCATGATATTTTGAACCATAACTTAGAAGAGTATGACTTCATATACTTTTTGGGATCATAGAGGCCAAGTCTAGCCTTAAGACCATTCCAAGTTGTTTTCTCCCATTCCAAGGTGTACGCTCCCTCTAAGGTATGTAGACAAAGATAACCCCATTATAATCATAATGGTACTCCACATTGATGAAGTCTTCGTACAACAACCAATCAACTTCTAGGAGTTATTTAGCTAACCAATCCCACATCACTATGCTCTACACTTTTTCATTTGGATAATAAAATTTGGAAAGGGAGAGCACTATGCAATCCAGATTCATAAGCACCCACACCACTTTATTGGACAAATATATCCCATGATCAATTATTCAAAATTAGAATTTATGTGAGATTA
>JZKD02S0437271.1:0-17703 GCA_000966675.3 Picea glauca
ATCAAAATAGAAAGCAATTAGTGGAAAGCAATTTTTCATATCCAACTATATTTAACAAATCTCCTAAAACTTAAAATAAATGTATAAAGTAAAGACAAACTCTACTTCATAATGATCAATAAAAATAATAATCACAAGCTTTGTATGATCAAGTATCACTTGATAATCTAGATAAGACAAACAAAAATATTAATTCCAACACTCCTCTTAATGAGTACTTGTCTCAATCTATGTTAGGTTAGGTCTTCATTAGTATTTTTCAATAATGCATCAAATGCTCCATCATGAATTCAAGAACCTCTTGACCAACAAAGTATATATTTGGTCCAACCTATCACTTGCATCTCATGCCTTGATCATGTAGACATCATCAAATTGACAACATGTCCTTCAGGTACACAGTTCCTTCAATTTCTTAATGATCTCACCATAAATATACAAAACAAATTCTAGTTTTTTAGGCCTACCATACCTACTAGAGTATATAACCAACATGATCCACTCATAGAGCATTTATTTGATACACGACCCACTCCTCCAAGTGTTTAACAACTCTGTGATAGAGGTTTTTCACTACATTCTACAAGTTATCCAAATCATTGGGGACACGTGGAAAATGGGTATGCATGCCTATCTGAGGCTTACAACAATATGTCCTTTACATGTTACATGCATAGATACAAGTACACATCATTAACATGTTGAAATATACACTGACACTGAGAGGGGGGGTGAATCAGTGTCTGGAACTTTTGATTGCTTTTCACACTTTCATAGATTAACTGAACTAACTAAATAAGATATATGCAACTCAATTAATTATTCATAAACATGTATAACACAAAATGTATGAAGTAGATAAAATATCGTTCTTTTATTTATTTAACTTGAATGAATACACATAAAATCAATCATTTAATATCTTCAACTTCAACTGAATATGAGAGATCCAATTCTCTGATACAAGACCCAGATTGTAGTTCTCAGATCCAACTAAGAAATGAGGAATCCAACCCTCATAACAAGACCCAGCTTGTTGATCTCAGATCCAACTGAGATGTGAGGAATCCAATTCTCATGACAAGACTGAGCTTGTAAATAGGAACCAACCTGATAGAATGAACTTTNCTCCCACGCTTTGACAACCTTGGTTGACTTCATTTTGGCAAAGACGAAACCATGCACATACTGATTTTATCCCAAGAGGGTAGTGTTCCAATTGAGCAAGCTTCTAGGATGTTTCTTGTAAATGCAAGGGCTCATTAATACCTAGATTGATGCACCCTAGTGAATCCGGGAGGATATTTTGCATGTACTATACTTGGCGAATTACTTCATGGCGAATTGGTTATACTTGGAAGTGGAAATTTGGATAAGGAAGCATACATTCTACATCCAACTCTTACCTTATGCTTCTATCCATGAAAGACTTTGTGCTCTCTTTAGGAGTTTCTGCTTGCTATTTCGGTGAGTCTTGCCTTGGAAGTTGAGTTTTGTTCTTGCAATAAGGGCACACTAATATTGGATATCCTGCTGGTTCTGTTCATACTTATAGCAATAGATAGGGTGCACTTATGAAGAGGTTTCCATATATCCTATCTTCGATTATTATTCTATCTTGCTGTCCAGGTGCCTTATTTGCAAGAAAAAAGGAAGGAGGTAGTAACAGGTACTGGAATTTCTGCAGAGTATGAGGATTGTTTTATGGAATTTGACTACTTAAGTTTGAGTGAAATAATGTTGCTATTGTATAGAGATGCGTTGTTGATATTTTGATACCATACAAAGACAATTATGGAATTTGACTACTTAAGTTTGAGTGAAATAATGTTGATATTGTATAGAGATGTGCTGTTGATATTTTGATACCATACAGAGACAATTGAGCCATTACATCAATGGCAATGGTGCCTTTGGGGCTGTTACCCCCAATTTAGGGGTAACTAAGGAGATCATGTCTCGAGGCCCATGGGTTGTAGACATGGAGTTTCGAGAGCCATATGGACAGAGCATAGCCCTGGAGGGCCCCTTCATTTCATGTGCATTTTACACATCACCGACAAAAACATCCACCACACCGACCTGGTCCTAGAGAACAATGGGTCTTGCTCTATGTGTTAATGAGTCCGAGTATCATGGTAAGTGTCACTCTAGTATTTGAAACATTTGAACATGTTGCATAGAATCTTTCTTGATTTCAGAACGTTTGCTTGGAATTTATGCTCTTTGCCTTATTTAAACCTGGTGGGTGTCATGTCATTCTAGTAAGTTGGTCACCCTCAGGAATAGGGTGCTACTAGGGGGGGGTTCTTTGAAGAGTTATTGTCCATTCCCTATCATACTTATCACCTTCCACATTTCTTCCTTGTCGTCTCTTTATCTTTTGGGATTTTCAGGTGTATTGACCTGAGAAGGGACTTAAGTGCTTCATTGAGGACATTATTTTATGATTGGAGTTCTTCTTTTCTTGGCCAAATCATGCCCCTTCCCTAGACCCTTAGGCATTGCCTTAGTGGCTTATTATTGGCTGAATTGAGTGCTTATTTTGGAGACTTCGCCATACTTAAAAACCTGCTATTTTGGGCGAACTAATGCAATTTCTTTGTGACTTGTTGCTGCAATTTTTCACAGGGAATTGATCTTTGACTTTGTGGTTGTTGTATGCTGATTGGAGGGTGCTATAGTGCGCATTACAGTCGAAGGATGACATCCTTTCTTTTCTGAGAATCCGTTTTGGGCCGAACTCATGAAGCTTTTATAGTAGAGGGTTGGTGCTTTTATTGATGATCTTATCCTGTTCAACTCCAGCATGTTGCTATAGAAGAAGAGCATGCCGTATGAGAGGTTTCTCTGACATTCCAAGCCTGCTTTTCTTCTATGTTTTGGCTTGTCAATTAACAGCAAAGAGGGCACTGCAATGTAGAGATCCTTCCAAGTCAACTATAACAACAAAGAGGGTGGCTTTCTTGGACCCATATTTAGCTCGCTTTTATGGTGAACTTGTGCATTGATGAGGTAGCTTTACATGGTTTCTTTATTTGTATTGGCACCGATTCTCAGAGGCTTATCTTTACTTTGTGAAGAAAAGCATGACAGTTTTGGAATTAGATAAAGTTAGTAAAGCACACTAAGTTTAGCAAAGCATCCCTAATTTGAAAAAGCATTGGAGACTTCAGATTTGGACTTGATATTTAAGCATAAAAGGAGAAGCAAGCAAATGAGCAAATTATCAGTGCCATTTGAGTCCTTCATATTTCTTCTACTATCAAATCTTCTTCTCAGTCTGAGTCTAAAAGCTATGGTTTGATGGCTTCCTAGGTCAACAAGGTCTTGAGCAGTGACTTTGTGCCATGTACCCTCCAATTCCTTGGGGAAGATTTGTCTTGATTTCTACTAGAATTATGCACCAACATCTCTGATCGATGAAAAGAAAGTTTGTTTGGTGTATGAAGTTGTCCTATTGTGAGATTCATTCAAAAAGGAATGATCTCTTTTATTTTTGATTCATTTTTTGAAGCTTTAAATTAGCAAGATTTGCTTCAAGATCGCCTTACAGATTTTCTTCTTTCCACTTTTCTCTATCACACATTGGACTTGGCACTGGTCACTCTATTAAAAATTCCATTTTGAGTTCAAGTTTTTCCAAGGGATACCCCCTGAAACTAGAATGCACTAGTTTCAAAGCAAGAGTAGTGTAGGTGACAGTGGTATGCTTTTCCTTAGTGGCCATTCAACCTCCCTTGATTAGTTTTCCAAGGGACAACTTGAGGTGATAAAAGTACCTTCCGCCATATATAAAATACCCATAGATTTCCAAACTCATGAAAGATGGTAATGACGAGTGCTTGGTGGGAATGAATAGTTAATATCAAGCCGGTGATTCTCCCTTGACAAAGTCAAATAGTTGACACTCTTGTGGAGGTCTTTCTGTCCTCTTAGAGTGAAATAAATGATTCATGGACTCAAGTTATAGCTTAATTATTTGACAGTGGTTGAAACTGAACACAGCTCTTTTGTTTATAATAGGGTATCATCTGTTGTGCATAAAATGACTACAATCATCAAGAACAAAGGGCGAACTCCAAGAGTCACTCTCCTTTTCGCTATGAGTTCTTAATGGAAAACAAAATGGAAACCTCATTCATAATAGAGTATTAATTTATTACTACTATAGTGAAGGCCCCTCCATCGCATTGTCTCACCCATTTGATCCTTGGACAAATGGCCTCGTTTTCTTTAGTTGAGGCTTCATTGAAAGTCTTTGTTTCATGGATCAAACTTGAAATTGTTTATTCAAATGAAGGCAACATGAACAGTAAGCCCCAAAGACCAACTTAATTGCGTACATAGAATTTTACAAATTAAATAGAGTAGCATCCAGAAAAACAAATTGATTGTATTTATCACTTTAGTTGTGTTATCTTGCTTTGCTACTTACGTTCACTACCAATTTGATTGCTGGCATGATTGAAATTCTCTCTTTTATCTTATGAGCTATATGTCCATTTAAATCTTACACAATATTTATGGCTCCAAAAGAACCCCTATTAGATAAGACTGACAAACCATACAAATTAAAGGATGGAATTAAAAGTTCAGCCATTTTCTTCAAACGTTATTTCTCTATATCAAAAGAGGATTAAGATATAGCTAGATTAATATGATTATGCTATACTTATGGGTCAAAGAGAAAAATGTTCTTTTTATAACCTTTCTTTACTCATAAATTTAAAAGGGAAAACTTCCATATGAAATTTGAATTTGTAGGAAAGAATATGAAGAAAGTGTGAAAACAATTATGCACCTGGTAACCATGCGATAAATGACCACCATGTGGGAGATCAAGTGCCATGATTCGATCATGTGGCTTCAACAAAGCCGTATACACATGAAAATTTGCGGGAGATCCTGATAAAGGTTGTACATTAACTGCAAAAAATAATTTGAAACATTTTAGAATGATCTTTTATTGACTAAGCACAAGCAATTCCATTTAATGGTACAACTAATGCATCTATAAATTAAATCACATTTTTCAATGTATTGAAATTATTCCTTATTAAATGCAAAACTTGGTACTCGGTAGGAAAGGATGACATTTCAAACAATTTGAGTCACGTTAAATTAATGTTGAACCATTTAATTTTCAAGTCTTGATTGCTTTGTGCATAGAAAATCAGTTAAGGACAACTCAAAGGGATGCTCCAAGGGCAATGCAAGAGATAAATGGCGATCTTAGAGATTGTACTATTCCACTCACCTCACTCACATGTTGAACCTCGCCATTTAAACGATATCACTTTTTTACAAGGTAAAATATTCAGAAGTTTTATTAAGAAAATCAGAGTTACATGAAGGTGTTGATATTATGGTAGCTGCGGGAGGTATTAACCTCTACATGTAACTCTGACAAGACTAGAATATTTCGGGAAACAAGAGAAACCCTAAAACATTGGATAATAATCCTAGGAGACAAGTCGGCTCAAGAGAATATTTATTATTGAGTTATTAGCCTCAAGAAGTAGAAGTTGGCCCAGTTAGGTCACTTGGAGGACTATAAATAAGAGGGCGCTAGAGCTCATTTCTCACGCTCACTCTCACAACTGCATAAGACCAGTGGTGCACAAGTTTGGAGAGGAGCTGCAGTTGCAGCCCCTGCAACTGGCATTTCGGTTTTGGCTTGGACATTCTCTTTGGTTATGGTTTGGACTTTCTGCCTGGTACGCTAGCTCTAGAGAGAGGTACGCTATCTTGGTTGGCTATTGGTTCTAGGGTTTGCTTCCAGAATTATTCTCTTTGTCAAGGTTAAGGTGCTCGAGGGTGGCCTTTGTGCCTATGGTTGGGTGACAATATTGCTATATTGTCTATGGTGAAATGAGCGCACCTATTTTTCTAACAGGTTATGGGCCCACACTATCTTTGGACAATCTAACTGCTGGAAGATAGATTGGGAGGATTTGCTCAGTTACAGTTGCAGTTGCAATCAAAGTTTTGTTGCAACAACGAAACCCTAACCCTCTTGTTAAGGCACCTTAAGTGAAGAGCTTGACCTAATTCCTGGATAGCCTAGTGTGCCCTAGCCAAGCACACCTCCTGGTACTCTCAGCAAACCAAGATGTCAAGTTTGAGTTTTTGGTCAAAATCAAAGATTGACCAAGTCAAAGTCAAAGGTTGACCAAATCAAAGAAGTCATGACTTACTCTATGAAGTTAGAAAACAAGTTAGAAGGGGCCTCTAACTTTAGAGCATGGAAGACAAGGATTGACCTCATCCTTGCCAAGAACAAAGTGTTGGATATCGTGAAAGGAAAGATCATGGAACCATAGTTTGAAGCGGGAAAAGAGAAGGAACCTCAAAACATTGCAGTTATGGAGAAATTCAAGGACAATGACATCAATGCTATGAGTATCATAGTGGACTCTGTAAAAGACCACTTGATACCCTACATCTCTCATCTTGACTCATCTAAAAAGATGTACGATGCCCTAACTAACCTCTTCTTAGTCAGAGTATCATAGTGGACTCTGTAAAAGACCACTTGATACCTTACATCTCTCATCTTGACTCATCTAAAAAGATGTACGATGCCCTAACTAACCTCTTCTTAGTTAGAAACATTGGACAAGTAATGAGTCTGAAAAATGAGCTCCGTGACATGAAAATGAATGATGATGATAGCATAACATCATACTTTGTGAGAATCTCTCAGTTAAGAGATCAACTACAAGCTATGGAAGAAATCATTTCAGAAAAGGAACTGGTAAATATAGTACTCAATGTCCTTCCCAAGACATGGGATGCATTTGCCGCAAGCATGAACACAAGAAATGAGTATCCCACATTTGAAGAACTTTGGAATTGTGCACAAGAAGAATCAAGGATTAACACAAAAGAGAAATCCCAAAAGAAATATGATGATCAAGCCTTCACAACAAAATTCAAGATTTTCAGGAATAAGAGGAAGTTTGGCTTAAGGAAGAAACCAAATCAAGAAAATGATATGTCAAAAATACAATGCTTCAACTATTGAAAATATGGTCACTACATGAACCACTGTCCCGAGTTAAAGAAAAGGAAGGAAACAGACGAAGCAACAGTTGTTGAAGAAAGGGAACCCTCAAAGAAAGCCAAGCAGGATAAAACAAACTTCTTCTTCTAGTCAAGGTAACAATATTCTTCTATAACATAGTTCTTGTACATACCATGTTTACATAGTTCCTGTACATATCATGCATATCTATTTCTTAGAAGAAAAGATGGTCGGTGAAACAATACCTATGAAAGAATAACAAGATAAGGATTGCTATTACGATGACTACAAGAAGATGAAGTACGTTGGCAAATTCTTGAGGAATCTATTATATAAGTAACAACTGCCAGATCGGCCGAAATCAAAATCAAACTTAAAGAGACCTAGAAGGAGTCAAATCAGAAAGAAGTGAATAATCAAGAGGAAATTAGAATACGACTTGTGACACTTTGCAGAAGGCAATAGGATGCAGACGAAAGCATGGACTCTCTTAGATGGAGGGAGCTGATTACATAATTCCAAAAGAAGAGCATGCATTCATGCATGAAGCGAGGATTGGGAGGGAGCTAATCCTAAATGATATGATCCATTAAAGAATCCATGAAGATTATGAAGTATATGTCCATGTTCCCATTGAAAGTAGCAGCCATGATAAGAAACACATGTTCAGTTTGACTCTAGAAGAAGTCTTCTTCAAAAAGAAGTCTTAAGTATCCTTTGTTGTCCATCTACATCCATGTTCCTATGACGAAAGGAAGAAGTTGTAATCTTCATGAAGGAAGGGCATGTAATCTATAGAAGACTCCATGGACCCAAAAACTAAAGAGGAACATGAGGAAGAACATGAAGATTCCAAGAAAGAAAGAAAAGCTAGAACAACCAGTTATTATGCTGAGAATCATAAGACTACCAACTTGGTTTGAACCCACTGGAAGCAATCAACCATAAGATATGGAAGTTGTGATGAAGAACAATGTATGTAAGAAAATGTGAAAAATAATTATGAATGGAAGCATTGCGAGATTCAGAACTAGAGGTTCTTCCAGAAGGAGGGAGAAGACTGCGACGACAACTTGTTCTAGTAAACTAGATATACCTCTTGCAGTATCCATGAATTGAAATTTACATGTAATAGATTGTTCTTCAAAACTAGAGGTTCTTCCAGAAGGAGGAAGAAGACTACGACGACAACTTGTTCCAGTGAACCAGATATACCTCTTGCAGTATCCATGAATTGAAATTTACATGTAATAGATTGTTCTTCCCAATAAAGCAAATTGAGAAATAAACTTATACTAGAAAGAGACCCATGTATAAAAGTGGAATAAGACTGTGGTGAACCTACTGGTTCACTATGTAAACATCCAATATAAATAGGACAGTACACAATAATCCATTTAAGGATAGTAAACATATTTAATAATAAATGTATAAGAATGAATAAGATGATTACAAATGAGGAATGAGGGCTTGTATATATATCCCACACAGGGTGCCCTTTCATAAAAGACATGACCTTTCATATGTCATGTCTCTTCATAATTAATTATTACTTATTAGTTATTTATTTTTACATATTATATATATTTATGTTTGTTACATTGCCTTCCCCTTTANCCATACTTAAAAACCTGCTATTTTGGGCGAACTAATGCAATTTCTTTGTGACTTGTTGCTGCAATTTTTCACAGGGAATTGATCTTTGACTTTGTGGTTGTTGTATGCTGATTGGAGGGTGCTATAGTGCGCATTACAGTCGAAGGATGACATCCTTTCTTTTCTGAGAATCCGTTTTGGGCCGAACTCATGAAGCTTTTATAGTAGAGGGTTGGTGCTTTTATTGATGATCTTATCCTGTTCAACTCCAGCATGTTGCTATAGAAGAAGAGCATGCCGTATGAGAGGTTTCTCTGACATTCCAAGCCTGCTTTTCTTCTATGTTTTGGCTTGTCAATTAACAGCAAAGAGGGCACTGCAATGTAGAGATCCTTCCAAGTCAACTATAACAACAAAGAGGGTGGCTTTCTTGGACCCATATTTAGCTCGCTTTTATGGTGAACTTGTGCATTGATGAGGTAGCTTTACATGGTTTCTTTATTTGTATTGGCACCGATTCTCAGAGGCTTATCTTTACTTTGTGAAGAAAAGCATGACAGTTTTGGAATTAGATAAAGTTAGTAAAGCACACTAAGTTTAGCAAAGCATCCCTAATTTGAAAAAGCATTGGAGACTTCAGATTTGGACTTGATATTTAAGCATAAAAGGAGAAGCAAGCAAATGAGCAAATTATCAGTGCCATTTGAGTCCTTCATATTTCTTCTACTATCAAATCTTCTTCTCAGTCTGAGTCTAAAAGCTATGGTTTGATGGCTTCCTAGGTCAACAAGGTCTTGAGCAGTGACTTTGTGCCATGTACCCTCCAATTCCTTGGGGAAGATTTGTCTTGATTTCTACTAGAATTATGCACCAACATCTCTGATCGATGAAAAGAAAGTTTGTTTGGTGTATGAAGTTGTCCTATTGTGAGATTCATTCAAAAAGGAATGATCTCTTTTATTTTTGATTCATTTTTTGAAGCTTTAAATTAGCAAGATTTGCTTCAAGATCGCCTTACAGATTTTCTTCTTTCCACTTTTCTCTATCACACATTGGACTTGGCACTGGTCACTCTATTAAAAATTCCATTTTGAGTTCAAGTTTTTCCAAGGGATACCCCCTGAAACTAGAATGCACTAGTTTCAAAGCAAGAGTAGTGTAGGTGACAGTGGTATGCTTTTCCTTAGTGGCCATTCAACCTCCCTTGATTAGTTTTCCAAGGGACAACTTGAGGTGATAAAAGTACCTTCCGCCATATATAAAATACCCATAGATTTCCAAACTCATGAAAGATGGTAATGACGAGTGCTTGGTGGGAATGAATAGTTAATATCAAGCCGGTGATTCTCCCTTGACAAAGTCAAATAGTTGACACTCTTGTGGAGGTCTTTCTGTCCTCTTAGAGTGAAATAAATGATTCATGGACTCAAGTTATAGCTTAATTATTTGACAGTGGTTGAAACTGAACACAGCTCTTTTGTTTATAATAGGGTATCATCTGTTGTGCATAAAATGACTACAATCATCAAGAACAAAGGGCGAACTCCAAGAGTCACTCTCCTTTTCGCTATGAGTTCTTAATGGAAAACAAAATGGAAACCTCATTCATAATAGAGTATTAATTTATTACTACTATAGTGAAGGCCCCTCCATCGCATTGTCTCACCCATTTGATCCTTGGACAAATGGCCTCGTTTTCTTTAGTTGAGGCTTCATTGAAAGTCTTTGTTTCATGGATCAAACTTGAAATTGTTTATTCAAATGAAGGCAACATGAACAGTAAGCCCCAAAGACCAACTTAATTGCGTACATAGAATTTTACAAATTAAATAGAGTAGCATCCAGAAAAACAAATTGATTGTATTTATCACTTTAGTTGTGTTATCTTGCTTTGCTACTTACGTTCACTACCAATTTGATTGCTGGCATGATTGAAATTCTCTCTTTTATCTTATGAGCTATATGTCCATTTAAATCTTACACAATATTTATGGCTCCAAAAGAACCCCTATTAGATAAGACTGACAAACCATACAAATTAAAGGATGGAATTAAAAGTTCAGCCATTTTCTTCAAACGTTATTTCTCTATATCAAAAGAGGATTAAGATATAGCTAGATTAATATGATTATGCTATACTTATGGGTCAAAGAGAAAAATGTTCTTTTTATAACCTTTCTTTACTCATAAATTTAAAAGGGAAAACTTCCATATGAAATTTGAATTTGTAGGAAAGAATATGAAGAAAGTGTGAAAACAATTATGCACCTGGTAACCATGCGATAAATGACCACCATGTGGGAGATCAAGTGCCATGATTCGATCATGTGGCTTCAACAAAGCCGTATACACATGAAAATTTGCGGGAGATCCTGATAAAGGTTGTACATTAACTGCAAAAAATAATTTGAAACATTTTAGAATGATCTTTTATTGACTAAGCACAAGCAATTCCATTTAATGGTACAACTAATGCATCTATAAATTAAATCACATTTTTCAATGTATTGAAATTATTCCTTATTAAATGCAAAACTTGGTACTCGGTAGGAAAGGATGACATTTCAAACAATTTGAGTCACGTTAAATTAATGTTGAACCATTTAATTTTCAAGTCTTGATTGCTTTGTGCATAGAAAATCAGTTAAGGACAACTCAAAGGGATGCTCCAAGGGCAATGCAAGAGATAAATGGCGATCTTAGAGATTGTACTATTCCACTCACCTCACTCACATGTTGAACCTCGCCATTTAAACGATATCACTTTTTTACAAGGTAAAATATTCAGAAGTTTTATTAAGAAAATCAGAGTTACATGAAGGTGTTGATATTATGGTAGCTGCGGGAGGTATTAACCTCTACATGTAACTCTGACAAGACTAGAATATTTCGGGAAACAAGAGAAACCCTAAAACATTGGATAATAATCCTAGGAGACAAGTCGGCTCAAGAGAATATTTATTATTGAGTTATTAGCCTCAAGAAGTAGAAGTTGGCCCAGTTAGGTCACTTGGAGGACTATAAATAAGAGGGCGCTAGAGCTCATTTCTCACGCTCACTCTCACAACTGCATAAGACCAGTGGTGCACAAGTTTGGAGAGGAGCTGCAGTTGCAGCCCCTGCAACTGGCATTTCGGTTTTGGCTTGGACATTCTCTTTGGTTATGGTTTGGACTTTCTGCCTGGTACGCTAGCTCTAGAGAGAGGTACGCTATCTTGGTTGGCTATTGGTTCTAGGGTTTGCTTCCAGAATTATTCTCTTTGTCAAGGTTAAGGTGCTTGAAAGTGGCCTTTGTGCCTATGGTTGGGTGACAATATTGCTATATTGTCTATGGTGAAATGAGCACACCTATTTTTCTAACAGGTTATGGGCCCACACTATCTTTGGACAATCTAACCGCTGGAAGATAGATTGGGAGGATTTGCTCAGTTACAGTTGAAGTTGTAGTCAAAGTTTTGCTGCAACAATGAAACCCTAACCCTCTTGTTAAGGCACCTTAAGTGAAGAGCTTGACCTAATTCCTGGATAGCCTAGTGCGCCCTAGCCAAGCACACCTCCTGGTACTCTCAACAAACCAAGACGTCAAGTTTGAGTTTTTGGTCAAAATCAAAGGTTGACCAAGTCAAAGTCAAAGGTTGACCAAGTCAAAGAAGTCATGACTTACTCTATGAAGTTAGAAAACAAGTTAGAAGAGGCCTCTAACTTTAGAGCATGGAAGACAAGGATTGACCTCATCCTTGCCAAGAACAAAGTGTTGGATATCGTGAAAGGAAAGATCATGGAACCATAGTTTGAAGCAGGAAAAGAGAAGGAACCTCAAAACATTGCAGTATTGGAGAAGTTCAAGGACAATGACATCAACGCTATGAGTATCATAGTGGACTTTGTAAAAGACCACTTGATACCCTACATCTCTCATCTTGACTCATCTAAAAAGATGTATGATGCCCTAACTAACCTCTTTTTAGTCAGAGTATCATAGTGGACTCTGTAAAAGACCACTTGATACCCCACATCTCTCATCTTGACTCATCTAAAAAGATGTACGATGCCCTAACTAACCTCTTCTTAGTTAGAAACATTGGACAAGTAATGAGTCTGAAAAATGAGCTCCATGACATGAAAATGAATGATGATGATAGCATAACATCATACTTTGTGAGAATCTCTCAGTTAAGAGATCAACTACAAGCTATTGAAGAAATCATTTCAGAAAAGGAACTGGTAAATATAGTACTCAATGGCCTTCCCAAGACATGGGATGCATTTGCCGCAAGCATGAACACAAGAAATGAGTATCCCACATTTGAAGAACTTTGGACTTGTGCACAAGAAGAATCAAGGATTAACACAAAAGAGAAATCCCAAAAGAAATATGATGATCAAGCCTTCACAACAAAATTCAAGAATTTCAGGAATAAGAGGAAGTTTGGCTTAAGGAAGAAACCAAATCAAGAAAAGGATATGTCAAAAATACAATGCTTCAACTATTGAAAATATGGTCACTACATGAACCACTGTCCTGAGTTAAAGAAAAGGAAGGAAACAGACGAAGCAATAGTTGTTGAAGAAAGGGAACCCTCAAAGAAAGCCAAGCACGATAAAACAAACTTCTTCTTCTAGTCAAGGTAACAATATTCTTCTATAACATAGTTCTTGTACATACCATGTTTACATAGTTCCTGTACATATCATGCATATCTATTTCTTAGAAGAAAAGATGGTCGGTGAAACAATACCTATGAAAGAATAACAACATAAGGATTGCTATTACGATGACTACAAGAAGATGAAGTACGTTGGCAAATTCTTGAGGAATCTATTATATAAGTAACAACTGCCAGATAAGCCGAAATCAAAATCAAACTTGAAGAGACCTAGAAGGAGTCAAATCAGAAAGAAGTGAATAATCAAGAGGAAATTAGAATACGACTTGTGACACTTTGCAGAAGGCAGTAGGATGCAGACGAAAGCATGGACTCTCTTAGATGGAGGGAGCTGATTACATAATTCCAAAATAAGAGCATGCATTCATGCATGAAGTGAGGATTGGGAGGGAGCTAATCCTAAATGATATGATCCATTAAAGAATCCATGAAGATTATGTATATGTCCATGTTCCCATTGAAAGTAGCAACCATGATAAGCAACACATGTTCAATTTGACTCTAGAAGAAGTCTTCTTCGAAAAGAAGTCTTAAGTATCCTTTTTTGTCCATCTACATCCATGTTCCTATGACGAAAGGAGGAAGTTGTAATCTTCATGAAGGAAGGGCATGGAATCTATAAAAGACTCCATGGACCCAAAAACTAAAGAGGAACATGAGGAAGAACATGAAGATTCCAAGAAAGAAAGAAAAGCTAGAACAACCAGTTATTATGCTGAGAATCATAAGACTACCAACTTGGTTTGAACCCACTGGAAGCAATCAACCATAAGATATGGAAGTTGTGATGAAGAACAATGTATGTAAGAAAATGTGAAAAATAATTATGAATGGAAGCATTGCGAGATTCAGAACTAGAGGTTCTTCCAGAAGGAGGGAGAAGACTGCGACGACAACTTGTTCTAGTAAACTAGATATACCTCTTGCAGTATCCATGAATTGAAATTTACATGTAATAGATTGTTCTTCAAAACTAGAGGTTCTTCCAGAAGGAGGAAGAAGACTACGACGACAACTTGTTCCAGTGAACCAGATATACCTCTTGCAGTATCCATGAATTGAAATTTACATGTAATAGATTGTTCTTCCCAATAAAGCAAATTGAGAAATAAACTTATACTAGAAAGAGACCCATGTATAAAAGTGGAATAAGACTGTGGTGAACCTACTGGTTCACTATGTAAACATCCAATATAAATAGGACAGTACACAATAATCCATTTAAGGATAGTAAACATATTTAATAATAAATGTATAAGAATGAATAAGATGATTACAAATGAGGAATGAGGGCTTGTATATATATCCCACACAGGGTGCCCTTTCATAAAAGACATGACCTTTCATATGTCATGTCTCTTCATAATTAATTATTACTTATTAGTTATTTATTTTTACATATTATATATATTTATGTTTGTTACATTGCCTTCCCCTTTATAAATGCTTTGTCCTCAAAGCATGTTTATGGAGAGGCTTACTTCTTCGTTCTGGCTTGCAATGTCTTTGCATGACTCTATGTTTTTGGTGTTGTTAAGATTGATGATACCAGACGATATGAGTGACGAAGAGTTGAGCATAACTGTTGAGTTATGAAAGAGTCTGCCCACCCTAGTTCAATCTTCTGCGAAACTGGGTGTTTATAGGGTTCTCGTTTTGGATAATATTGATATTCTAACTGGTTCATATATCTACTCTTATGATTTGAATGTTGAGAGGGAGTTCTCATAACATGATTTTCCCTTATCATATTTGTAGCATTTTCTTCTTTTGACTTTGATATATGATTTTCTTCATGTGGTGATGTTGCCGTGATAATGGCTGAATTTTGATTAGTAATTTTACCTGGATCTTCCATCGTTTGTACTCCAATATCTTTATATGTTTTTTCGTCAACTGGATTGACATCTTCTTGAGCTTTAATGTCCGGATTTTCAAGTTTGTCTTCTTTCAATTTTATGATTTGTTCTATTAGCTCGTGATTGAGGCTTTTTGAATGAGAATTTTCTTCATTTTTTTTTATAGGTTCTTCTTGAGTTCTTGATTCTCTTGTTCCAACTTCTGAACACATTGTTTTCGAACCTTTGACTTCTTGATCTGTGTAAGTAGTTTTTTACCGTGTTCTTTTAAACGAGAAATTTCTTCGCTTTTATCCTTGATAACTTCGTCAAATTCTTCTTGCATTCTTTGGTGCTTTTTATTTTCTTGAAGTATCACTTCTGAGATACGTTAAAGTCTTCTGGTGTTACAGAATCTGGTTCTGATGTGGTGTCTTGTAATGTTACCATTTTCTCCTTATAGGGGAATGTCACAAACTTTTTCTCCATGTTTAGTATGAAGGTACCTAGAGTTTTAAACCAGGGTAACCCGATGACGATGTCAACTTCTTCTTGATACATAGTTGTAACAGAGAATTGAGATATATACTCATATTCATCAATCGTCACTTGTAACTCCTTAATTCGAGAATCATCTTCCTTTTTAATTATATTCGTCTCTGGAATTACTAATTGATTTGCCAAATCNAAGACTCCATGGACCCAAAAACTAAAGAGGAACATGAGGAAGAACATGAAGATTCCAAGAAAGAAAGAAAAGCTAGAACAACCAGTTATTATGCTGAGAATCATAAGACTACCAACTTGGTTTGAACCCACTGGAAGCAATCAACCATAAGATATGGAAGTTGTGATGAAGAACAATGTATGTAAGAAAATGTGAAAAATAATTATGAATGGAAGCATTGCGAGATTCAGAACTAGAGGTTCTTCCAGAAGGAGGGAGAAGACTGCGACGACAACTTGTTCTAGTAAACTAGATATACCTCTTGCAGTATCCATGAATTGAAATTTACATGTAATAGATTGTTCTTCAAAACTAGAGGTTCTTCCAGAAGGAGGAAGAAGACTACGACGACAACTTGTTCCAGTGAACCAGATATACCTCTTGCAGTATCCATGAATTGAAATTTACATGTAATAGATTGTTCTTCCCAATAAAGCAAATTGAGAAATAAACTTATACTAGAAAGAGACCCATGTATAAAAGTGGAATAAGACTGTGGTGAACCTACTGGTTCACTATGTAAACATCCAATATAAATAGGACAGTACACAATAATCCATTTAAGGATAGTAAACATATTTAATAATAAATGTATAAGAATGAATAAGATGATTACAAATGAGGAATGAGGGCTTGTATATATATCCCACACAGGGTGCCCTTTCATAAAAGACATGACCTTTCATATGTCATGTCTCTTCATAATTAATTATTACTTATTAGTTATTTATTTTTACATATTATATATATTTATGTTTGTTACATTGCCTTCCCCTTTAGAAATGCTTTGTCCTCAAAGCATGTTTATGGAGAGGCTTACTTCTTCATTCTGGCTTGCAATGTCTTTGCATGACTATGTTTTTTGTGTTGTTAACATTGATGATACCGGACGATATGAGTGACGAAGAGTTGAGCATAACTGTTGAGTTATGAAAGAGTCTGCCCACCCTAGTTCAATCTTCTGCGAAACTGGGTGTTTATAGGGTTCTCGTTTTGGATAATATTGATATTCTTACTGGTTCATATATCTACTCTTATGATTTGAATGTCGAGAGGGAGTTCTCATAACATGATTTTCCCTTATCATATTTGTAGCATTTTCTTCTTTTGACTTTGATATATGATTTTCTTCATGTGGTGATGTTGCCTTGATAATGGCTGAATTTTGATTAGTAATTTTACCTGGATCTTCCATCGTTTGTACTCCAACATCTTTATATGTTTTTTCGTCAACTGGATTGACATCTTCTTGAGCTTTAATGTCTGGATTTTCAAGTTTGTCTTCTTTCAATTTTCTGATTTGTTCTAGTAGCTCGTGATTGAGACTTTTCGAATGAGAATTTTCTTCATTTTTTCTGATAGGTTCTTCTTGAGTTCTTGATTCTCTTGTTCCAACTTCTGAACACATTATTTTCGAACCTTTGACTTCTTGATCTGTGTAAGTAGTTTTTTACTGTGTTCTTTTAAACAAGAAATTTCTTCGCTTTTATCCTTGATAACTTCGTCAAAATCTTTTTGCATTCTTTGGTGCTTTTTATTTTCTTGAAGTATCACTTCTGAGATACGTTAAAGTCTTTTGGTGTTACAGAATCTGGTTCCGATGTGGTGTCTTGTAATGTTACCATTTTCTCCTTATAGGGGAATGTCACAAACTTTTTCTCCATGTTTAGTATGAAGGTACCTAGACTTTTAAACCAGGTTAACCCGATGACGATGTCAACTTCTTCTTAATACATAGTTGTAACATAGAATTGAGATATATACTCATATTCATCAATCGTCACTTGTAACTCCTTAATTCGAGAATCATCTTCCTTTTTAATTATATTCGTCTCTGGAATTACT
>JZKD02S0437326.1:22918-33951 GCA_000966675.3 Picea glauca
AAAGAGAGGCTTAAAGGAGAAGGTAAAAAACTGAAACCAATTAGATATGGACCTTTCAAGATTCTTGAAAATATTGGTAACAATGCCTTCCGTTTGGATTTGCCTCCTTATATGAAAATGTATGCAGTTGTCAATGTTGAGAATTTGAGATTGTATGAGCCTCCTTTGATTGATGATCAAGGAGAGCATGTTCAGATTCCTTCCATAGATGATTTATCGCCAGAATATCTTTCAGAACTACATGAAGACACAATCCTTGATAGGAGGATGAGAACTTCAAAACGAGGGAATGTGGAATACCTTCAAGTTGGTCTTAAAGGAACAAATCCAAGCAAGGCCAAGTGGATTGAGGTTGGAAAGGTGAGAGAACTATACCTTTATCTTCAGATAGACTAAAAGTAGTCTTCTAGAGGTCCAAAAGCTTCTCAATCGGGAGGAGTGATCCAGGGGATCAAAATACGCTCAAAAATCAAAGTGTTCGAAATTGCTTCAAAACAGAATCATGCGTAGGCCTTGTCCTCATGATATGAACACAACTTAAATAGGTTCAAACAGACGTTGTATGAGTGAGATATCATGTTCTGTCTTCTTTGCCAAACAAGACAAATCTTGTTGACTATATAGTTTGTACAGTGCTAATGTGGCATGGTCGTACTGTTGACATGGCAGCTGATCGTACTACTGACATGGTAGGGTTGTACCATTGACGTGGTAGCTGACCATACTGACATGTGGCAAGAGGTCGTACTAACACATGGCAGAGGTGACTGATAAATGATTTGGAAGATGACATGGACCTATCATATGGCGACACATGGTAGGTTGGTGGACCAATTGAATGGTGCCATGTGGCACCCCCTCGAAGGCATAAAATGTTGAGTTGTGTTCGCGGGCATAGAACCTGTGACCTCCGGGGACAGGTGGCAGAGTCTTGGCTGTGGCTGGGCTACCAACCCGCCCACACGGTATTTGTTACCATTATAGCTTAAACATTGTATATAAGTTTACACAAAGATTCAAACGGGTACAGAAAGGGTTGGGGCTAAGCCCCAACCCTTGGTTGCGGCCATACCATAAAACCCTACCACATAGTATTATGGCAACCACATAACACTTTTGTGTGGGGTTTCAACCAATGGTTAGTCTATTACACATGTCACCACCACACTCAAACACATGCACGGGGTTTTGTGCAATGGTTAGCCATGGGGTTCTGGCTTAAGCGCCTAGGACCCAGACACATGGAGCACATGCGGCCAACACCTCCGCCCTTGGGGGTGCTAATCGCACTACCGTGCGATAGAATGCCTGTTTTTGTGAAATGTGCATGTGTTCTGGTTTTAGGGATGAAAAAAACCCAGAAGCCAGGTTCAGTCAGTCTAGGTGTGTTTTGGCGAGCATAGATAACAAAGAATTGAGAGAAACTTCCAGGGACTGATTCCAACTCATTTTTTTGCCAAACCATGTGAAAGAAGAGCCCACATAAGGGTTTTTGGACGTTATGGATCCATTGAAGCCATCCATTTCACATTCTAAGAATTGTAAATAATTTATTTTGACACTTTGAGCATTAATGAAAAAGATCCATTGGAGGCTGGACTATGAGATGTAGCCTAAGAGAGGGGTGAACTCCTTTATTATTTTTCTGTGTTAATGTGTGTATTTTGATGGTTGTTTATGACTATTTATGATGCTCATGATTAATTAAAAAAACTCATTAATATTTATGTGTTTGTAACTTGATCCTATTACCCAAGCACATACCATTTCACTTGCAATTTTAAAGAGATTCAAGCCTTTACATTTTCAAATCAATCAAACATGAATTAACCAAATCCATTCATGGTTAACTAAAGTAAAACATGGTCAACCATAGTAAAACTTGGTCAACCATTCTCAACCATAGTCAAACATGGTCAACCAAATTCAACCATGGCCAATAATAGTTTAACATAGTTAACCGGGGGCAACTAAAATTTGCAAAATTCTGAGACCCAAGAGATCTAGAATTCGATGAGAAAAATAATACTAATCCAATGAATTTGTAAATAAACAAAGAAGAGAGAGATAGAGAATAATTTACTCCACAAGAATGAATGTATTCACAATATGTTCTCAATATCTTCGAAATCACAATGAGATCAATCCAATATGTAGAGAGGAATTGATCTTGTCACTAATAATAGCAACTACCACTAAAAGCAGTATAAAAATGGCTAAAGCACATGCCTAAACCTATAAAATAGATAACCCACACCTAACATGAGTATGATAGGCTGAAAAGTGCGATTTTACTAACTGATTAGCTAAACATGCAAATTTTACTAAAGAAAGGGGGCAAATCCCTAAAATCAAGTGACAATTTCCTTGATTTAAGGAGGAAGTGTGCTCTCCTTCCTTTAGGTGTTTAAAATATGCAGGGAGGTTGTAAAGGAGTCATTAAGTGGAGTTATAATTAAATAAATCAATATTAAATCCATGTCAATATCCCTAAATTTAAGGAAAATTCCCTGAAAATAAGGAAAGTGTCTCCTACCCTCACTAGAAAGTCAAATCAAGTGAGGAAAAATGCATTGGGATGCATTAACCAAGGTCTAGGTGCCTAAGACAAGTAATACACCAAGGAAAGTTATGATTATGCTCTAACAAATTTGACCATGGATATTCATGGTCAATCATAGACAACCATGGTCACCCATGGTCAACCATAGTCAAACACGGTTAACCATAGTGAAACAAGGTCACCCATGGTTAACGATAGTCAAACATGGTCAACCAAAGTAAACTATAAACAACCAAAGATAACCAAAGTCAACCATGGTCAATCATGGTCAACCATAATAAACATGGTCAACCAAAGATAACCATGGTAAAACATGGTCAACCATGTCATCCATAGTCAACATGGTCACCCATGGTCAACCAATCTCAACCATGGTTTACCAAAGTCCATCATAGTCAAACATTGTCAAACCTAATCAACCATGTCTTACCAAAGTCAACTATGGTCAAACATAACCAAACATGGTCAACCATAGTCAACAATGGTCAAACATAACCAAACATGGTCAACCATAGTCAACAAAAGAAAACCATAGTCTAACATGGTTAAGCATACTAAAATATCATAGATATTTTATTATTAATTATAGTTATATTTTAATTCACAAATCTATTATTCCTTGCCACATATGTTGGTCTTCGACTAACACAACCACATAATTGAAAGTGGTTGATATATCTCATCGATGCCATATGGTGCCGATTGACTTATATCAACCACTTTTAATTATGTGGTTGCGCTAGTATATCCAATTCAAAATTGTATTGTGGTTATAACTAGGATAATATTAGTAGAAATTGTAAGTTATTCATATATGTAATATAAGTGTTTTTATTGTTTTATTATTTTGAATTTGACTTTGATGTATTTCCAAGTGGCATTTTCAACCATTAAAATGATGTGAAGTGCTTTTATTGTATTTTTTAAGAATTTATTTTGAATATGACCTTGATGTAATTTTTGTTGTTGAAATTTTAAGGTTTAAGTAAAAATTGTAGTTTTAAAAAAATTTTAAATTTTACAAATAAATCAAATTTTATTTTAAATATTCAATTCAAAATTGTAATTTTAGTAAAATTTAAATTTTATAAATAAATTAATTTAAAATTGTAATTTTGTGATTTCAACTATTTAACTCAAAACTATAATTTTAATAAAACTTGATATTTTATAAATAAACTGATTTATTAATTATAATCTTTCAAAAGAAGGGAAACTTTTTCAATAGCTCGTCAAAATTAATTTTAGGATCCACCAAAAAATATACCAAATATGCGATTTAACATCTATATTTAAGGATCCATAGTCGTGAAGATTTCAAATTTGATCCAGAGTTAGACCTCATGTTGAAAGATATGTTATAATTACACCCCACCTCGGGTTTTTTTTGCCTCTATGCTTTCCTATTCTTCACGTGTCATCTAGTATAGTCGTACCACTTTTAATTTGGTGTTAAATGAAATTTTGGGCACATGATTCCTTACACAATCTCCATTGTTCATATGGATCCTACAGTTGGGCTCAAATTTTTGAAGCTCAACATTTCACCCTAGCTCACTCTCATTCTCTCATTTGATTTTGCACAACTTCTCCTTGAAGCTCTAGTTCTGAGCTAGTTGTGAATCCATACATGCCCTTCTCACTAATTGTTAACTAATTTATCTCATATAAATTTACCCTTCGGTTTGGTTCTAAGCATTGTCGACAGTGGTATAGTGTTATGGTAAATATTTCGTTGGTGTGGAGAGTTTCGAAGGAGCACACATAAGTCTCCTTCTCCATAATTCAAAGGTAATACTACACCTGCATTGATTTTCTAAGTAGTGCCAGTTATTGAGATCGCAAAATGTTTTGTGTTGATTTCAAAGTAACTAGGTTTGTCTTCGCCGTAGGCTTTGAATTTGATCTCTTCTTCCCATGGAAATGATACCCAAGTTTTGTTTTACTTTCAACAAATTGGTGTGGTGATTGAATTCATGACAATATTAGGTTTTAATCCTTCATTTTTGGCTTTGTGGTTTTTAGTTTGAGCCTTACCTAATTTATCCTCTGGAAAATTTGGACATGGATATCCATTTCAAACTTGTTTGGGTCAGTTATTTTCTTTTTTTTTGGGAGGGAGTTACCTCTATTACCATTCTAGGTGTTCGCAACCATTATTACCCATGGATCTTGCTTGCAATTGTTTACATGTATTCGTGGGCAGCCCATGGATTTACATGCAATTCATTTGGGCTTATAATGTTTTCGTTTCGATTATTCTAGTCCCATATATTGAATTTGGGGACAAACCCTTACGCTTGGCTTGGTATGGGTCTTTATCTACAATAACACAACCCGAGTATCATTATTTTTCATTTTCCTTCCAATACAAAACATGTTTTTACCTCCTATAGGCTTGTTGGTTTCAAATTTATAAGTAAAGTGTGGCACCTGCATTCTTCACTTTCTAGTTATTGTTTTGGATTTTTTTTATTTCGTTGCTTGGCATGCCTCCGGTTCTTCTGTTTAAGACCTAACCCATACACTTTGAGCTATCATTATGTTTTAGGAGTCATGTTCTATACTCCTGAAAATGTGTTTGATTCCTTGTAAATACAAATGGTGGTACACCATTTTATGCCTCATCTTAGTTTGCATTGAAACCTCTTCTCATTCCTAGCTTTGCAATGGATCATGACATGTGTTATTTCACTCCCATACATCACTAGCTATGAATTCTTGTTGGTTTATTTAATTTTGAATGGAATTCATTGACCCATTCATGTTTGGTTATAACTTAACATAGTCTGGACTTCTATTTGTGTACGGTATATATAGTCTCTTGGATTTCGACCTTTCTCAATATTCAGACCTCCTACCTATCTTATTAGACCTACATTTATTTTGGAATACACTTGCTTGTTTGGGCACATGCAATTTTTTTTGGATATCATAATCTAGCCTCTTGACAAGAATTTGAACATGCATTTGTCTTGTAATTTGCATAGGAATATCATATATCCTACATTTTGGTTATATATGAGTTTTGGGTTTCAAAATGTTGTAGTAATTAATGAAGCTATGAATTGATTATACTATTTCCATACTTTGAGAAACTATGAGTGATTTTTGAGAAATTATTTTGATACTTTTGAAATACATTAGCTCCATGTTTGAAATGAACAATAACACTTATATTGCAATGATTATTTTTATAGTCCAAAAATGCCACATCTATTCATCGAAGACATTGGCCCATCCATTTGCATACTTTTCCAAACATAGTGCTGAGGTTTCCTTCTAAAAAACCATTTTTTGGATAATGTACATGCCATGTTGCACTAATATCCTATGTACACATGTGTGTTGCATGCTAGTTATCCCACATACATATGCTTCTTGCATGCTAAGTATCCCATGTTTACCTCCAAAAGTTGCAAAAAATATAAAATTTCACGTATTCCAGCAGAGTTTACGGGATATGGAGGGTTTCCTAGCCATTTTACCCCTTGTAGCCCATCCCCAAATCTATTAACCATATTTTTTCTCATATACATACAGGTCTTTGTGCGTCATTTAGAGATATGAACAAGAGAATTAGAAAACTCTACCAAATTCCTTTCCGTTTCATTACCCAAGTTTTGCGTCTTGCTCTAAGTTTTAGCCTCAACTTTCCCCTCCAACCATTCTCCCTATGCAACCCTTCCTTATTCCCTTGATGGCATGTTGGTTGTGAGAATTCTATGTTGGATTGATTCACTTGGAGCCACGACAAAGGAGCCCAGACTTGGTTCGTAGAGCGGTGTTCAAAAGCAAAGGTTGTAACATTTCATCTTGAATTTGAATAAAAGAGATTATCTTTGTCCCAAAACCCTATGTGTATGTGTAATTGTTAATTTGATCATTTATATCTATGTTTAAGATTTTAAGTGATTACTAGAGATTGTATATGTTGTTGCATTGTATTCTTAACCCCTTGCAGGTCAGTTTTGGGAGGAGATCCGTGATCTAGGAGGAAACAACAAGTGGAAGAGGTCTACATCAATCGTAAGGATTCAAGGTACACTCATTAACCTTCTCTTCTCTCCTTATCTTATCACTTGGTCTAGATTAGAGATAATTCAATCTATTAAGGGAGTTATCGCTCTTCCTATTCCATAGACCCAGTTTAGGGGGAATTTACCCATAGCAGAATTGGCGACTCCATTGGGGAATCTCTCTAGGGTCTTAGTGGGAGATTTGATTTTAGTTTGTTTCTGAGTTTTCTGAGTGTTCTAAGTCATGTTGTGTCTCTGGTTTCCTTTCAAGTTCTTATCAGCTTCCCTTTCCCAATTCGTCTATCCAATTTTTTTATTTATTTTTTTTTAATCTACAAAGGTGTACGCACTATGTTTTTTGCAGTTTCTTTTAGCATCTTTTGTTAGTTCAACTTTGATTGGAAGAAAGTTAAAAAAAAAAAAACTAGTTTTTTAGGTCTCTTCTTTCTTTGCATTGTTATTTGAAAAATAAAAAGAAATTATCATAGCGTTGTGTTTTCTTCTCATCTTGAAAGAATTTGAAAGGAAAAATAAGAAAAAAAATCCTTTCATTTGCTATTTTTTTTCACTCGAAGGTTGCATTGTGCATTTTGCATGGAAAGGAGAACAAATTGCATCTTTAGGTTTGAAGGATTGTTCATGCATTTTATTTCTTGAAACTCTTTTTCATTTGAAGGATTAGTGTAAAGTTTTCTTTGCCAGTGTTCTTATAAGTTTGATTTTTGCAAAAGTCTCAAAGAACATCAGTTGCACTTCCATTCCTTGAGTAAGAAAATCCCCTAAAATGAACGCACAAATCTAAAAAATATTAGTAACACTTTTTCTAGGGTTCACCAATAGCTTAGGCTAGGTTCTTGGATTAGGTGTGGAGTGGTAAACTCTCCAAGGCCAAACAAAACATAACTTAGGTATCTATGCTAGGGTGTGAAAAATCCACCTTGTAATTACTCAATCCGGGAAGCTCCTCTAACACATGAGTCAAACACGAGGCCGCATGGAGGAGGGTGATGGAGATATCCACTCTTGATCTCGACAAATCATTTTGGAGAGTGTGTATTGGGGGTGAATCCTATAGAATTAGTAGCCTGACTTCTGTCAAACCTATGAGATACTTGGATCCGTCCAAGGTACTCTAAGAGTGATTCTATCCCTGTTGTGTTTCAGGACTCAGGAGGAAATTTGGGCTTAGTTACCCTACCCATACACTCGTCTGGTTGTCGATTGTACCCCTTGGTTGTTGATTATAGGTTGGTGGCCTAGTTTCCTTTGCATAGGTTGACACATAGGTGACAGCGAGGGGTGTATCGCGGTACCTGAGAAAGACTCTATACTCTTTAGGAGACACCCGAAGGGACCGTCGCTCAGAGGTATGGGTAACTGCTTCTCTTGGATAGTTGTTTTTCTTTGTGAATGATTTGGATGATAATGACTTCATCTCCCTCGGTTAGAATCATTTAGAAGGGTTGTTTGTTTGTCTTTTATCTTTTTTGTCTTTTCTTCTTAGTGGCGTGCTCTATGCTCTCTAGTTTTTCATAGCGAGTTAGTCAGTCATTTCTTTGGGTCTTTGACCTAAGGTGGTAGACCACCCACTCCATTGGTCTTGAGGACTTTTTGGTCTTCCACATAAAAACGTGGAGCTGCCTCCTTATAAGCGTATATTTTTATACCACTGATTTACTAGAGTTAGTATGTGAGACTTTTATGGACTTGAACGATCCTGCAAGGGAAGAACCTATGCATAATATATTCGTGGCCGAAGTTCCTGATGATACCAACCAAGGAACCTCGTCATAAGGGGATTCTTGTGCTTTTCCTTTCTTTGAAAACATTGGTGTCCCTTTGATGGCCACTTTGTACATTCCTGGGTTGAATGTGGGACTACCGGTTTGGTTGGATACCATTCCAAATGTCTCAAATGATCTTGACACTTCTCAATTAAGCACCTTATGTCATGGGCATCATGTTGATGTTCCATTGTTAGCAAATTCTTCTCCTCCTCCTTCTACCTTCTCTGGTGAAAGTCTAGCTACTAGTAACCAAAAGTCTAAATGAAATAGAAAGAGGAAGAATAGGAAGAAGAAATCACCAACCTATGTGAGTCATGTTGGAGATAGGTCATCAACCTATACAAGTCACGTTGAATACCAACACCCAACCTCTACAAGTCATGCTGGGGGAAAGCACATACCCTTTAGAAAAATGATGAAATATCCCATACCATTCACAACTTTAGAATTCTTCCTGCGAAGCACTCAATTTGGGTTATCCTGCAAGAAAACCCATGTTGTATATTTTTGAATTTCAACTTCATTTTCCCAGAAATCATGCCCGAAATTCACTGTCCTGAAAACCACTACGTATCGACATTTTTGAAAAATAGTTTTGTGGGGGTGTCAAAGTATGGTTTTGAATACTGTGGTAGGGGGGACGCAATTTCCCAGTTGCTTCCATGTCAATATAGCTCAACTCCCTCCCCCTCTTCTTACTCAATCTCGTACACTCGTGGGTGCTGCAATCAACTAGAATGGTCAATCTTCATTTTTTTTATGAGCGACTAGGTATGCGCATAGACTTAAAGATTCATTTCAATAATTCTCGGGCATGTAGATTCATCCTCTAATTTGTTCACTGATTTGTCAGCTTCCCTATGAAGTTTGACAAAAATGTTTTTTTCTATATTTAACCAATTGCAACAAAGATATTTATGTGACCTTTGATTATGAAATATCCTCCCACATCAAACAAGAAATCACTCTCAGCAAGCATCTTTTTAAGAGTGATATCATATTAATGACAAAAATATGACTTAACCATGATTGGAAGTCTCCCAATTAGAACTCTCAATTATATCCTTTCATTTTTTTTCCATTGAGGTTTTTGTTCTTTGGCTTGACAATGCTCCTTCAACCACTATGTAACTCACAGAGGACCAAGAAAGAAATAAACACCAACAAAGGAAAACCCATTTGTATTGTCAAAATTGTTGATAATATAATATAGTAAGTACCTAGAAAGACAGATTGTATTAAGAGTATGTGATGATGGTAACCTGTATTCCAATGCATTTTCATTTTCTTCTTCAGTTATAACAAACCTTCTGAAAGGTGGAGATAAAGGAATTGGAGCTGAGACTATATCCTTAATGCAATTCCCTGTGTAATTACAAAATTCATGAGAAGGGTCGTTTGTCTTCCTAATTTATAGTGGTCACTCCAAAAGAGCATAGGAAGGAACCTATATATAAGGGCACATAAATAATACAGGAGAATGTATGAAACTATCACCAACAATTGTTATTCAACGTAATATCATCACAAGTAATATTTTATTTCAAGAAGGAATGCATGCCACCATCAATCCTCCATCTTGATTTTTTTTCTCCTCTGTGGTTGAATCAATAATAATACTTTTATTGATAGATAACACATAATTTGCAGATAATACATCAACCATCATGATGCCGGTATTATATATCCATCATTCCAAGCCCCATATGCCTTTTCACCTTATTCTGCTCCATATCCACCATAAGCCTCTCTTGTAGATAAAGCTTGTGCACATTATGCCATTGCCAAAGTTCTAACTTTTGGAATAGGTTCAGTTATGTCTTCAATTCTAAGACTTATGATATTTTCATCCAGGTATTTTTGCATATGTGTTGAACTCCTTCTTCCAATCTTTGGAAAGTGATAGCTTTCTTGTAATTTGGAAATATTTTGATTATGAAGCACCTTGGTGGTGTAAACAGTCTTCTTCATGGGTTCTGCAATATATATGATCAATCCACTTCTTTTGAAAACAAGAGATGTGTTTGTTGAGTTAGTCACAGGACTAAGAAATGGCATGCCTTAGCTAGTTCCACGGAGGTAAACATAGGTTTCTGACAAGATATCTATGACCTAAGAAGAGCTAAATAGATTGAAGATATTCATGGATAAGTGAGTCTTCTCTCTGCAACCAATTTTCTATTCTCGACTGTAATAATCCTCTCAACTACTGTACCATTACTTCGTGTCAAATAAGCATCACACTGGTCACTGGATTTCTTTCACCCACACTTGGTTTTAGAAAATGACCCATAATTGTATCATTTAGATACAAACACCTACAATTCACCTATTTACATAAGAAAAATATTTGGTGTTCCCTTTGGCATTGGGCTTTTTTTCCAATCCGGACGCATGAAATATGAGCATATACCTTTCAAAAAAATGATGAAATATCCAAAACCATCCACAATTTTAAAATTTTATATGTGAAACACTCAATTCAGGTCTTCTTGCAAAAAATGCATGTTGTAGATTTTCAAAATTCACCTTCATTTGCCCAGAAATCATGCCCGAAATTTATTGTCCAGAGAACCACTACGTATCAGCAGTTTTGAAAAATAGTCTCGCGGGGGGGTCAGAGTGTGGTTTTGAATACCGTGGTAGTAGGGCCACAATTTCCTA
>JZKD02S0437326.1:34049-58995 GCA_000966675.3 Picea glauca
GACAACGCAATCAACTGGAACCATCAATATTCATTTTTTTATGAGCAATTGGATATGCACATAGGCTTAAACATTTGTTTCTATAATTCTCGGGAATGTAAATTTTAAATCCTGGGAAAGGTTAGTTTGACCATTTGACATAGAACTGATTTTGGACATATGACTTGGAAATTGGATCTATTCGACTTGGTGAGTATTAAACATGGTTTGAAACTTAATTTCTAGCAATCCCAATATTTTATCACTATGTTTTTCCCTTAAGAACGTTCGACAGTGACCTTATGACTTAGACACCTAATTTGTTGAACTTGATTTAAATGTATAATCAAGTTGAGTCTAATATTTAACACAATTTTTGGAAAAAAAATAGGTGAAATTGGTTTAATGAGACAAGGATAGGCTTGTATAAAGCATTGGTTTTAGAGAAACTAGAGCTTATAATTATGATCAAATGGATGTTAGGTTAGGAAAACTTGACTCATCAAAACTTTATAAAGCGAAACATAGGGATAAATCGTAGATACTTACTTGACTAAAAGTTTGAGATGACAAAAAATACACATTTCTTTCCAAAATTTCAAACATTTTGGTGATGTCGATTTATGTTAAAAAATAGGCTCCATATGAGGATGGTGTCTCCTTGCGATACACCGAAGAATATGCAGACCATGTGCCTTCACCCTTTTTTGAAAACTTGCCTTTGACCATTAGTACAATCCTCTGAACCCTGTAAAAGAACTCAACTATGTTCTATATGAGTACCTATACCATTTTCACTCTTTAATATATGTGCATGATCCAAGCCATCTCTGAAAATTTTTCCTCTAACTTGAAACCCTTCTTATTCTCAATTTAGTTGAAACAAATTGTCTGTACACTGAAATCAAAATACTCTACACATTGCAAACTGAAAATAGTCTGCTCTAACTGCTAAACTGAAAACTAAAATGATTCTCAAATTGCAAGATTATTTATATACAAGCTATTCCTACACTAATCAGCTAAGTCATCTTGATCAAGTATAAGTATACTTCCAGTGAAACCAACAAAGAAATTGACTTCTTGAATGATCCATTCCTTCACCAGTTATAATCAACATGTAAAGTATGAATTACAAAAAATCCACATGTAACTTGAATCCATACTTGTAGTAAAAGAATGATAATTAAAAAAACTTACACAACTTGGTGATTTTAAGTGGGCTGCTAGAGGATCTTCAAACTAATAAAAAAATGACCACCTGATCATCCATAAGACTATCATCCTGGTTCAAAAAGCTAAATTCCTTTTCCAGGATTTTTGTTCAGCTGATGAAATAAGGTTGTTCCACTGGTGCATCTCCAAGTGATATTTGTTTGATATCATCAAGCTATAAGCCTTTAAGAATCAAGGGAAGTAGTATATCTATTTGTGACCCATCATCAAAAAATTCATACACATCATAAATCAGTCCGTTGTTGTATACTTCTGCATATGTGAATGTAGAAATCTGTTCCTTAAAACCTGTTTTTATGCCTTTATAGTTGTCATACATTGTCCTATAAATATCATAGGTTGGTATGATGATGTAAATTCTTGTAGATAATTCCTGCAAAATATGTTCTTCTTCTTGTTGATTTCTAGAAGTTTGTGTAGATGTTCGAATATCATGATTAATCTCAGGAGAAAAAGTAATATTATGTTCAAGACAGTCTTGACTATGTTCTTCTATAGAATGAATAAGTACTATACCTTCTTGAAAGCCTTCATGGACATCTTCATAAACATTGTCTTGAGATGCCTCTTCATATAACTCATCTGGCATATCAACTTTGGTGTCACAACTATAAGTAGATTTTTCATCCATCTCTTGATCACTTTCTTCATCAGTAAATCCTTCATGATCATGATTGTCTTGAGGTACATGTTCTCTATTGCAACAATATTCAAGAAGAAGTTCAACTGGATAAAACCTTTTGCAACGAGAATGGAACAATATATGAAAATACTTCAATGAAAAAATACATGCAACAGGTAAAGATTTATACCATTGATGACCATCTCCCTTCAAAGAGATCATGAACATTTTCATGAGAGCATCTTCATGACAAATACCCAACTGAATCATGCATTCATGAAAATCTATCAATTGTTGTGTAGGGAAATCATCATCATCTTCTATGAATCTTGTAATACAGTCTCCCCATTCTTCTGTACTCGGCATAACATTAGGAAATCTAGGTATATTTGAAAATTCAAATGGAGCATACCTTGCAGTAATCTTAGCAACAATTGAAATTGACATTGAAACAAAATGGAGTTGCCAATGAAATCAAAGTGGAGTCACCAGGTAAATAAACACACATCATGTATTTGATCCTTGTGCACCTTCAAGAAGCAGATATGATCTTTATAAAACCCTGGGGAAAATATTGAACCTTTGTCCCTAGAAACGGTGCCAAAATAAATATTGTAACTCGAGATGGTTCCTGGCTATCTAGAAACCATGCCAAGATATATTTAAACCAACTTCAGGACACAAGTTGGATCTTGGATCAGTGGGAGTTCCCTCGGGGATAAATAAAATTGATTGCTCACTGTCACTAAGAAACAACTCTCACATTAAGCACGTGTTCCAGATTTAAATAATTAACAAAAGGATAATCGAGGTAAACAAGGTTTAGAGAATGAATGGTAACTGAATGGAATAAATAATAATAAATCTCTTAAATCAGATCCCAATCCATTGTGCATGGAGTCTTAAGAAACAAAGCATAAGGATGATAAGTGGATGATAAAATAAAATAGAAAGACATAATATCACATAATCAAACAATGAGTAAGGAAGTCCTTGCTGATTTATGATAGAGGAAAAGTGTATTATTGAGCATTACTTAATGAATCCAACAAAAAACTTTCAACATAATCTTAAAAATAGTTTAATGAATAAATGTTATTGAGACACAAGTCATGATAATCATCAACAAAGTTTATACATAAAATATGGTTACTCAAATAAAATCATATGACAGTGGAAGTTGTATGAAATTGTCTAACTACAACATAAGATTACATAGAGATATATAGAGATGAAGTTTTAAGAAGATTAACGCAGAAAATAATGATGAACAAGACTTTGTTTTCATAAGAGATGAATCCAACAAACTCTCTCTGATTTCATAAAATTACAAAAGAATATGCCCTCAAGTTCATTCTCCAAAAGAAACACAGTCTCCCTGCCATCCACTAATTCCTAACCAATTTCCTGTTCAAAATGTCCTCAAATGCTTCTTTTATTGTTTATGGATGCTAGCTTGATTCCTTCCAATCTGGAATTGGTTACTCAACTGATGCCTCGAAATCTACCATCAAATATGGAACCAATATTCTAAAATAGAGTCTAAATATAAGACCACTCTAGAGGATTAGACACCTCAATCACTAAGTGTCTTTCTCTTACTAAATTGTAGGGGTTTGTTGTTATTCGTCCTCTAATTTGTTCAATGATTTGTCAGCTGCCCTTTCAAGTTTGAAAAAACTTTGTTTCCATATTTAGCCAATTGCAACAAATATCTTTTTGTGACCTTTGATTATAAAATATGCTCCCACATCAAACAAGAAGTCACTCTCAACAAGCATATTTTTAAGAGTGAGATCATATAAATGAAAAAAATATGACTTAACCATGATTGGAAGTCTCCCAATTAGCACTCTCAATTATATCCCTACATTTATTTTCCATTGAGTTTTTCTTCTTTCACTTGACAATGCTCCTTCAACCACTATGTAACTGTAACATCCCACTCTGGCACACTGAGCAAACTTATTTTTGAGGACACTGGCTCGCAAGTGATCCAGATTTTTATGCTATTAAAACGTTTTACTTTGATTATGATGCGTTATGGGTTGATAACATGTTGTTTTACTACATTGACATAGACAGGTGTTATTGACTCAGTTTTACTGAGTGTGTAGGGTTTTGGACCTTGAGGATGCAGAGGCATCGATGCAACCCCTTGGACTCCAGATCGAGTCAAGGAGTGTGCCTTTGGGGTTTGATTGTTCTACTGTGATATTAGTGCATCTGACTAAACGATATGATGTGGATATGTTCTGACATAATTTGTTGATGATGCAGGCTAACGATAGCTTGCCGACTAGACTCACATATGGAGTAAAGGGGTCACACATGACTACCAGAGATGTTGAGGGAGAGGTGTGGACAGTAACCCTGCCACAACCTACTAGCACTCTCGCCGTGGCTCGAACTGTAGGTTAACGATTACCTAGTTCGAGAGGACCCACGATGTCGTGAGGGTAGACTGCAACAGTCACTCACGATGATTCTAAGGGGCGTGCAATAAGGCGGGGGTATTATTCCTTAGAAGCCTTTAGTCTCCCGCAAGTTCACCTGACGGAGTGTTGACTCCAGGGGTTATTGATGTCTACCAATCAGTCAAGAGACGAGTGGCACCCTTGGAGCACGTAGTGCGTCCTGAAGGGCAGGCCGTGCAAGGGAACAGATGAGGCGAGTGACACCCTTGGAGCACCTACTGCATCCTAAAGGGCACGTCACATTGATGATGATAGAGGGATGGACTTAGATGGCCCTAAGGCAAATAACAGGTTAAGAAATTTTAAAACAATTTCCCTAATTAAATGTCGCCCACTACAAAATCTAAGTTCTAAGTCTAAAATTTCGCTAGGGGTAAAATTTTGTCTACATTTAAAAAATAAAAATTAATAATAAAAATTAAAAAATAATAAAATAAAATCAAATAAATAGATAAAATAAAATAAAATAATCAAATTTAAAATAAAAACCACTTAAGTAATAATTATGGTTTTCATAAAATTTTGTAACATAAAGGGAGTATGAGATTAAATTATTCATAAGAAATAAAATCTGTGGATATAAAAAGTAAAGAGGGAATTAATTATTTTATCTTTTGATAATTTAAAAAGAAATACTAAATTAATGATAAAAGGGAAAAGGGGTTATATTCCACATCTACCTTTTTGAGTTCTAAGTAAAAGGGGAAAGAGAGAAAATTAAAAAAATAGGAAACTAGGGAAATGAGGTAACATAAAAAGGAAAAAGGGGAACTTAAGGGAAAGAGCGAGAAGTCAACTTAGTAAAGAATCTACATTTAAGAGCTTTCTAACTTTAAACTAAATTAGCAATTTCATAATAGGGAAAGCCTTTAAAACCTGTAAGGGAATCTAGGGACACCTAGGAGTGATTCTAGGAGTAACTCTAGGTGGGTGAGGGAAATAAAGATAATTACTTAATTAAAGAAATTAATTTATGGAGGAATGTAGGCGATGGGGGACACTTGTACGGAGAGGAAATTTTAGGAAATTATTTCTAAAACTTTAATTAAATGAGATTTGAGGAAAGAAAGGAAGTTCAAAACTCTATAAAATAAAGGAAGGAGAAGGATGAAGGATCATCTTCTGTTGGCGTAACGTTACACTACAGAAATATCGACTTGACTGATTTACTTGTGGGAGTTGGGATACCCAGCTCGGAGAGGAGTGGTAGCTCTGCTTTGCGAGGCGAGATGGGATGTAAACGAGACCTCTGGATAGTGCGTGTGGCCCCTTTGCGGCTAAGGGGGCTAAGGGGGAAGAAGAGTACCCCTAGCATTGCCTGGGAGGTACCGGTGTAGTCTTGACGATCTGCGAGCGGGAGTTGCATGGAGCACATGGACGTCACTTTCAGCAGGCGAACAGGCAATGGTACACTTTTTATGTTGAATGATAGAATGTTGTAGGATGTATGTTTTAGATCTACATGTGTATTGGGTAGGTAAAATGTTTGTCTAGTTTCATGACTGAAATTTTTATAGCCTGGCTGAATGATTGGTTGATTGATTTTTGTGACCTTCGTCTTCCCGCATGTCGTGACAACCTTATGTGTTGATTGTGACCTTGAGGTTGTTATCCTTCGTCCCTAGCTCACTAGTCCTCTCCTGAGCAGTCGGCCAGGAGCTTGATCTATGATCGTCACCTTAGCATTAAAATACCTATGGATCTCAACGCCCTGCTTTTCTGTGCAAGGATGGTGAAGCGAAGGATGAACTCATCCATCTACCTCTATTGTTGCCCTTAGCTGATTGTTTGTCTTGCGCCATGATTCATTTTTCTAACCTTGCAAAGTTGATTGATGACGAAGTCTTCTTCCAACTCGGCATTTTCACATCTCGTTGTTGCCTGGTGATTGTCCCTCCTTCGGCCACATTTCATTGACTTAGGGGCGATTATGCACAACCAACCCTTGTATTTAAATTCTGGTTAGTTGTTTCGATTACCCTATGCTTGACCAAGCTACATGCCCTTCGTTCTAGACTACCAGGGTGTTTTGGTTAATAAAAATTTTACCTCTGGGCGTTTAATGAATGGTTAATCTTAGTGCATTATTGTTTGGATGTTTAACCTCAGTAAATTGATTGTTTAACTCAGCCATGGATTTTCAAATGTTAATCTCTCTGTGATTATGATAGCAGACCAATGTTTTTAATCCTGAGTTACCGTGTTTGATTTACTTACTATTTCATTTTACTCTTGAATTCCCCAACGAATCACCTTTGAATGCATGCATAGATACTGAGTTTGGGTAGCGTTTTAGTTGTCGATGAAGGCGGTTATGCTGTAAAATAGTGGTGTATTATGTGTTAATGGATGGACACCTGAGGTGGATATTGAACTCTTAGACAATGACTAGATGTTGAATGGATGGATTTCATTTTTTTTTACAGCGTCTTCATCACATAAATTTTATTGGATAGATAATTTATTTATGATAATAGATAGCCTGCTAATTTTGATAAGCGTAAGGATGAATGGCGATTCCATAAATGGTAGACTGATAACATGACTGACAACGGTCTTAATAATAATTCAACCATTAGCATTTCAACCCCATCTGATAGTCTATTGATGGACAGCATTACTCCATGACCTTTACCACCGAAAGTGCCCACGTTTTAGCCTTTCTTCTTAATCCACTGATTGGATCAACCACAACGGGGTGAGTAACTAGTGGTTGTGTCTGCTGACGCAACACCCATGAATTTTTTTGCCCTGGATTAACTGCATCATCCCTGCCAACAGACCTGTTTTCAAGCTGTGCTAACTGCATTTTAATCATGTGGATGATAGCGCCAACCTTCCCTGTTCGGCAACGAATCCACCCTCTAAACGAGTGTGAATTGAATCCTATTTCAACCTGGAATTCGGGTTGGGTAACTGCTCGAATCCCGATTGTTTTCAGTGTTGTTCCCCTTTTACTTACAGTTCATTTTTCCTTCTCTAAACAACGCTAATAACCCTGGCATGGGATAGTGAAGCTATACTTCATTTGCCTAAACTCTTACAGATGTTATCTCAGTCCACATTCGTAAGGCAGTGGAAATCTCGGTTTCTGTCTTTTCCTCGTTGTTTTCCAAGCTCCATGCTCACGCTCAGACTTGACCTTTCTTGCCTTATCCTCAAAACCTTCATGCTCACAGTCGACCCATACTGACAGATTCCTAGCTTATTTAATGCATGATTTTTTTACATTGAAGAGAGGGTGCTAAGTAAGTGGGTTAAGTGATTGCATTATAACAATTTTGGAATTACTTTTACCTTAATGCCTTATGCTCTAACAACTTTTAATGCTTTAATGCTTTAATGCTTTATGCTTTAAATGCCATGTTATTAACCGCATGGATTAATTTCTTGTGATAAAGGCTTTTGTTAATTGCTTCTTGGTTTATTTTAATGGTAGCTTTCTAGTTTAAATGGTTGCTTTATTACCAAGATTAATGGCTAGTTGGAGGGAGTTTTGGGATTAAAGATGGGTTTGCATATTTCACTTGCTAGATTGGTGGCCTTTAATTTCTATTGATTGTAAACTTATGGCTAAATTCTAATTTAGACAATCTAGTTAGTTCATAAATTATGATTAATTTTGTTTGATTATTAGCCAAGTCGAAGTCCAAACTCGCCTTTTGATGTCTATTTAACTTTGAATTAGAGGGTAGCTTGATGACAAATTGTGATCTAAAGTTGCGCAATGGAATGGCTTTAAGACTATTGTAGATTGTACCTTATTGTCATATTCCAATTCGACGTTCTAAGTTGGGATCATATTAGATGATTATTATAGGCTGTAATTATTGACTAGCTAGCCTTGACGATGGATCCGAGTATAGGCGAAGTCGTTTTCAGCCTGCGCTTCCCATTGAGGGGGTTGTGGTTCCTTTTAATTAATGTTGTACTTGGTTGTAAATGTTAATGTGCTTGGCTTGCTTGTGTCAGGGGGGATGTAGACACCTCCTTGTTCCTCAGAACAGTCGCCAACCTTGAGACCTTAGATGGTCAAAATTGATGGGAACTTGGGCTTGAGCATTGCTTATGTGTCTTGGAGGTCCTAACCATTGCAGGGTAGGACGAGCAGGTAGTTATTTTTATTCTTGTTGGTTGAATGTCAGTCATTGCTTCCAGATGTGTGATGTGTGTATCAGGTCGTTAGGTTGTTGTTGTGCAAGTTGCTTGCGTCATGATCGTCGTCATGTTACGATATTGAGTATAATGTCTTTATTACCCTTCTACACACACATACACAAAAAAAAATAAAAAATTACTTGTTATATGAGGCTTGTTTTCGTGACGAAACGAGAGGTATGTTACATGTGGTATTAGAGCCGGTTCAACCCGCGACTTGGGATTGCTACATCTTTCATTGATATGATTGATTATAATGTTGTTGATTGAGTTGACTTGTGTGCATGTAGGTAATGATGGTTAGAGGATGCCATAGAGGTAGATGATAGGGTGTTAGGGGAGGGGGCACGACACCTCCAGTAGCATCCATGCCTAAGGGGTCTAACCCCCAGGGGGTCGAGCAGGTTCTCGGACAGGAGCAGATAGCAGTTGGTGATGTAGTTGGAATGATGAGATCTTTTCAACGCATGTCCGAGGCACTGATCAGCTGTTTGGATAGAGATGAGACCAGGGCGCCAGCACCTGCTGAGGTTCCGCCATGTGCTCTGGTCGATACAGGTAGCGTTCACCGTGAACTTGAGAAGGTCAAATTTCTCGAGTTCTTTGGTGCCCCGAACGGCACAGCCGCTGAGGCATGGTTGGAGAACATGGCAATGTGCTTTGCACTACATGATTATACCTCCAACATGAAGGTCCTCATGGCGGTCTTTCAACTAAAGGGGAGCACTCTTCTATGGTGGAAGACACTCCTACTGCAGTTGAACATGGTCGTCGAAGATGTGTCATGGGAACTGTTCGAGGAACGGTTCTGAGAGAGGTACCTTTCAGAGGAATTCATTGAGCATCATCTCAATGAGTTCAACGCCTTACGATAGGGAGGTTGTACGGTGCCCGAGTATGAGGACCATTTTATGGAGCTGCTCCAATATGCTCCGCACCTTAACATTGAGAAACTTAAGGTCAACCAATTCATGTTCGGCCTTAATGACAGCCTGCGTGCAAAGGTTAGGATTTTGATGCCTCAAACCTTGCATGATGCCATCCAGAAGGCCCTCATAGCAAAGGAAGAGCTTATCAGTGGGGGTCAAACCAAGCCTCCAGCGAGACCAGGAGGGTAGATGTCATCTAGAGCACAGCAGCATCAGACGCCAGCCAGACATACGCTGGGATATCGTGGCTTCCAGAGGGGATCCACTTTCACTACACCACGACGACTGACGCCTCAACAGCGGACACCTTATCAGGGACCACAACATTAGCAGCAATGTCGCCCGTAGCAGCAACAGTTTAGGCCTGTTCAGTCGAATAGAACAGCGTTCCAGGCCGGTGGGCCGTCATTTTCTACTTCAGGTACCAGGACTACTGGGCTGAAGAAGGGGTGTTGCACCTGTGGGGAGCCACACTACCATCACAACTGCCCAGTGGAGACGACTAGAGCATATGGATCAGCTAAACCCACTACCATGGGAGATATGGGCAAGGCCCATCGGATTCATGCAACGGTGAATAACCGCCAGGAAAAGCATCAGTTGACTGTGCTTGAGACGACAGGTACCGTCACTGACTAGACCCTTAGTATTTTGATAGATCCCAGTGCTACCAAGAGTTTCATTTATGGTGCAACACTAAAAAGGATTGAGGTAAGGGCAGTCGAACAGGATGAGTTTAGCTTCGTGGAGATGGCTTCGGGAGCCAAATAAAAGGTTGGAGAAAAGTTTACTGGCTCTGTCCTTAACCTGGGAGAGTTCGTCACGAGGTCCAACCTGTACGTCACGATCTTATGATCTTATGATGTTGTGATTGGTATGGACTGGTTGGAATCGCATGAGGCGATACTAAACTGTAAGACAAAATGGTTGAACTTGGTCGATGATGAGGGACAAAGACGTGTGATTGTAGGAAGGAACCAGGGAGTTTCCCTGAGGTTCATCTCTTCCTTTCAACTTCGGAAGAGCATGCACAAGGGGTGCAAGATTTATGAGATCCTTGCATTAAACGAGAAGGGAGTAGCTGAAGGTCTAGAACACCTTCCGGTGGTGAGAGAGCTTGTGGACATGTTTCCGGAGGAGTTACCTGGGATGTCGTCAGAGAGGGAGTTGGAGTTTACCATAGACCTAAAACCAGGGATTGAATTGAAAGCAAGAACGCCTTATTGGATGTCGACCCCGGAGTTACAAGAGTTGAAAATGCAACTGAAGGAGTTGCTGGACCTAGGACTGATACATCCTAGTGTGTCACCGTGGGGTGCACCTATTATTTTCATATGAAAGAAGGACAGATTGTGGAGGCTTTGCATTGACTACCGTCAACTGAACAAGGCTACGATCAAGAATCAATATCCATTACCAAGAATTGATGACCTGTTCGATCAAATGAAGGGTGCGACGGTGTTCTCCAAGATCTATTTGTGATCAGGGTATCATCGGTTACGGATCAAGGAGGATGAAGTCCCTAAGACCGCCTTTAAGACGAGGTTTGGACATTACAAGTTTACTGTTTTACTGTTTGGACTGACAAATGCCCCAGGGGTATTTATGAGTTTGATGAATGGGGTGTTTCGCGAGTACTTGGACAAGTTAGTCCAAGTGTTCATTGACGATATTTTGATTTAATCTTGTGCGATGGAGGAGCATCACGAGCACTTGCGCTTGGTACTACGATGTTTGCAAGAGCACAAATTGTATGGGAAGTTGTCCAAATACTCATTTTATCAATCGAAGATTCACTACTTAGGGCATGTCATCTCCGGCGAAGGCACCATCGTGGATCCAGCCAAGGTCGAGGCTCTTATGGAATGGACTATGCCTACGAATGTCTCGGAAGTGCGTAGATTCATGGGTTTAGCAGGATACTATCGACGGTTCGTCGAGAGATTTTCAAAGATGGCAAATCTGATCACAGAGTTGCAAAAGAAGAACACGAAGTTTGTTTGGATCGAGAAATGCGCGGAAGCGTCTCAGAGGCTCAAGGAATTATTGACAACCACACTGATACTAAAGGTCCTGGATATGGATGCAGACTTCTTGGTATGCACAGACGCATCCAAGGAAAGCTTAGGCAGAGTCTTGATGCAAGACAGATGAGTGATTGCCAACATTTCGAGGAAACTGAGAAGGCATGAGGAGAACTACGTGACGCACAATTTGGAGTTATTAGCCATTGTATATGCCTTGAAGGTTTGGAGACACTACCTTGTTGGATGAAAATTTGAACTAAAGACTGACCATTGTGGACTACAACACATTTTTATGCAAAGCAACCTGAACGTGCGACAACGATGTTGGTCAGAATTACTTAGCGAGTACGACTTTGAGATTACTTACATAAAGGGAACAGTGAACCGAGTGGTGGATGCTTTGAGTCGGAGAGCACGCATCTTTTTGGTGTTGCCTCTTCAGATGAATCTACGTGAAAAGATACTAACTTTATAGCGTGAGGATGACTGGTACAAAGAGGTCGAGGGATTTATCAGACAAAACACAATGATGGTACCACGATTTGCATAATTTTTGTTTGATAGCAACAGTTTATTGAGGTTTAAAAATCGTATCTATGTACCACCAAACGACAAGTTGAGGATGTTGATCCTGAGTGAGGCTCATAGAGCAATTTACATGGCTCACCCAGGAGTCACGAAGATGAGCATAGACCTTAAACCCTTATTCTTTTGGAAGGGAATGAAGGCAGACATAGTCAACTATGTGGCCAGATGTCTAGAATGTTAGTAGGTAAAGGTTGAACATAGACACCCAACAAAATTACTACAACCACATGCTATTCCGAAATTGAAATGAGAGGTTATTTCAATGGATTTTATTGTTGGATTGCCACTGACGGCATGAATACATGACTCAATTTTCATAGTAGTAAACACTCTAACGAAGAGTGCTCACTTTATTTTTGTGCGTACGACGTATCAAGCACCTGAAATAGCTAGAGTTTCCATCAGTGAGACTGTGAGGCTGCATGGCATGCTTAAGAGGATTATATCCGATCAAGGATCGATGTTTACCGGATGATTTTGGATGAGTTTTCAAGAGGCCTTGGGAACCCAACTTAACTTTAGTACTATGTATCACCCGGAGACTGACAGACAGACCAAATGAATGAACCAAACCTTGGAGGACATGTTGCGCATGTACGTGATGGACCAACAAAAGCGTTGGGAAGAATTTTTGCCACTAGTGGAGTTCGCTTACAACAATAGTTACTAGAGCGCCATTAAGATGGCGCCTTTCGAGTTTCTTTACGGGTGACTGTGTCGGACGCCCTTGAGTTGGGATTGGTTGGAAGATAGGGTCCTGGTGGGACCAGAAGTGATCCAAGAAATGGAAGAGAAAATGTAAACAATAAGACAAAGGATTAAAGAAGTGCAGGATCGATAGAAGAGTTATGTTGATGCGCACTGTGTCGACCATAGTTATGAGGTCAGTGATCGAGTCTTCCTACGGGTTAAATCGCATAAGAGCTCGATCAAGTTTGGGAAGGGAGATAAACTCTCTCCTAGGTTCATGGGACCTTTCGAGATAGTGGAGAGAAAGGGGCCCGTGGCCTATAGACTAGCCTTGCCTGATTCTTTGAGGCGTATGCATGATGTTTTTCATGTATCTGTTTTGAGACATTATATTAGTGATCCTACACATGTTATTGACATGAGTTCCTTGCAAGTATCAAACGAGGGGGCGCTCACAGCTGAGCCAATCCGCATCTTGAATCATCACCTTTGACAGCTATGACGTCGAACGGTAGATCAGGTCACAGTCTAGTGGGACAATTATATTCCGCACTTGGCGACCTGGGAGGACGCATACGATATGTGCTAGCAGTTTCCATTTTTGTTTGATAGATATACATATGATACTGTGATACACTTTATTTTAGCATATATACTTTGAAACTTCGGGACGAAGTTTAGACCAAGAGGGGGTGTATGTAACATCCTGCTCTGGCACACTGAGAAAACTTATTTTTGAGGACACTGGCTCACAAGTGATCCGGATTTTTATGCTATTAAAATGTTTGACTTTGATTATGATGCGTTATGGGTTGATGACATGTTGTTTTACTACATTGACATAGACAGGTGATATTGACTCAATTTTACTGAGTGTGCAGCGATTTGGACCTTGAGGATGTAGAGGCATCAATGGAACCCCTTGGACTCCAGATCGAGTCAGGGAGTGTGCCTTTGGGGTTTTATTGTTCTACTGTGATATTAGTGCATCTGAATAGATGATATGATGTGGATATGTTTGACATAATTTGTTGATGATGCAAGCTGATGATAGCTTGTCGACCAGACTCACATACTAAGTAAAGGGGTCACACACGACTACCAGAGATGTTGAGGGAGAGGTGTGGACAGCAGCCCTGCCACAACCTACTAGCACTCCCGTCGTGGCTCGAACTATAGGTTAACGATTACCTAGTTCAAGAGGACCCACGATGCCATGAGGGCAGACTGCGACAGTCGCTCACGATGATTCTAAGGGGCACACAATAAGGCGGGGGCCTTATTCCCTTATTCCTTAGAAGCCCTTAGTCTCCCACAAGTTCACTTGGCAGAGTGTTGACTTCAGGGGTTATTGATGTCTACCAATCAGTCAAGAGGCAAGAGGCACCCTTGGAGCATGTAGTGCGTCTTGAAGGGCACGTCACACAAGGGAACAGATGAGGCGAGTGGCACCCTTGGAGCACCTAGTGCATCCTGAAGGGCACGTTGCATTGATGATGATAGAGGGATGGACCTAGATGGCCCTAAGGCAAATAAAAGGTTAAAATTTTTTAAAACAATTTCCCTAATTAAATGTCGCCCAGTACAAAATCTAAGTTCTAAGTCTAAAATTTCGCTAGGGGTAAAATTTTGTCTACCTTTAAAAAAATAATAATAATTAAAAAAATAAAAAAATAAATAGATAAAATAAAAAAGAATAATAAAATTTAAAATAAAAACACTTAAGTAATAATTATGGTCTTCATAAAAATTTGTAACATAAAGGGAGTAAGATATTAAATTATTCATAAGAAATAAAATCTGTGGATATAAAAAGTAAAGAGGGAATTAATTATTTTATCTTTTGATAATTTAAAAAGAAATACTAAATTAATGATAAAAGGGAAAAGGGGTTATATTCCACACCTGCCTTTTTGAGTTCTAAGTAAAAGGGGAAAGAGGGAAACTAAAAAAAATAGGAAACTAGGGAAAGGAGGTAACATAAAAAGGAAAAAGGGGAACTTAAGGGAAAAAGCGGGAAGTCAACTTAGTAAAGAATCTACATTTAAGAGCTTTCTAACTTTAAACTGAATTAGCAATTTCATAATAGGGAAAGCCTTTAAAACCTGTAAGGGAATCTAGGGACACCTAGGAGTGATTCTAGGAGTAACTCTAGGTGGGTGAGGGAAATAAAGATAATTACTTAATTAAATTAATTAATTTATGGAGGAATGTAGGGGATGGGGGACACTTGTATGGAGAGGAAATTTTAGGAAATTATTTCTAAAACTTTAATTAAATGAGATTTGAGGAAAGAAAGGAAGTTTGAAACTCTATAAGATAAAGGAAGGAGAAGGATGAAGGATCATCTTCTGTTGGCGTAATGTTACGTTGCAGAAATATCGACTTGACTGATTTACTTGTGGGAGTTGGGATACCCAGCTCGGAAAGGAGTGGTAGCTCAGCCTTGCGAGGCAAGTTGGGAGCTAGAAGAGACCTCTGGATAGTGTGTGTGGCCCCTTTGCGGCTTGGGGGGCTAAGGGGGAAGAAGAGTACCCCTAGCATTGCCTAGGAGGTACCGGTGTAGTCTTGACAGTCGGTGAGCAGGAGTTGCACAGAGCACGCGGACCTCACTCTGAGCAGGCAAACAAGCAACATTACGCTTTTTCAGTTGAATGATAGAATGTTGTAGGATGTATGTTTTAGATCTGCATGTGTATTGGGTAGGTAAACTGTTTGTCTAGTTTCATGACTGAAATTTTTATAGCCTAGCTGAATGATTGGTTGATTGATTTCTGTGACCTTCGTCTTCCTGCATGTTGTGACCACCCTGTGTGTTGATTGTTACCTTGAGGTTGTTATCCTTTGTCCCTAGCTCACCAATCCTCGCCTGAGCAGTCGACCAGGAGATTGATCTACGGTCGTCACCTTAGCGTTAAAAGACCTATGGATCTCAACGCCCTGCTTTTTTGTGCAAGGATGGTGAAGCGAAGGACGAACTCATCCATCTACCTCTATTGTTGCCCTTAGCTGATTGTTTTTCTTGTGACCTGATTCATTTTTCTAACCCTGCAAATTTTATTGATGACAAAGTTTTCTTCCAACTCAACATTTTCACATCTCATTGTTGCCTGGTGATTGTCCCTCCTTCGGCTGCACTGCATTGACTTAGGGGCGATTATGCATAGCCAACCCTTGTATTTAAATTCTGGTTAGTTGTTTCGATTACCCTATGCTTGACCAAGCTACATTCCCTTCGTTCTAGACTACCAGGGTGTTTTGGTTAATAACAATTTTACCTCTGGGCATTTAATGAATGGATAATCTCAACGCATTATTGTTTGGATGTTTAACCTCAGTAAATTGATTGTTTAACTCAGCCATGGATTTTCAAATGTTAATCTCTCTGTGATTATGACAGCAGACCAACGTTTTTAATCCCAGGTTACTGTGTTTGATTTACTTACTGCTGCATTTTACTCTTGAATTCCCCAACGAATCACCTTTGAATGCTTGCGTAGATATTGAGTTCGGGTAGCGTTTTAGTTGCCGACAGAGGTGATTATGCTGTAAAATAGTGGTGTATTATGTGTTAATGGATGGACACCTGAGGTGGACAACAAACTCTTAGAAAATGAATAGATGTTGAACGAACGACTTTCATTTTTTTTTACAGCGTCTTCATCACATAAATTTTATTGGATAACGAATTTATTTATGATAATAGATAGTCTGCTAATTTTGATAAGCGTAAGGCTGAATGGCGATTCCATAAATGGCAAACTGATAGCATGATTGAAAGCGGTCTTAATAATAAGTCAACTGTTAACATTTCGACCCCATCTGATAGTCTATTGATGGCCAGAATTACTCCACGAACTTTACCACCGAAAGCGCCCACGTTTTAGCCTTTCTTCTTAATCCACTGACTGGATCAATCACGACGGGGCGAGTAACTAGTGGCTATGTCTGCTGACCCAACACCCATGAATTTTTCTTCCCTAGATTGACTACATCATCTGTGCCAATGGACCTGTTTGCAAGCTGTGATAACCACGTTTTAATCCTGTGGATGATAGCGCCAACCTTCCCTGTTCGGCAATGAATCCACCCTCTAAACGAGTGTGAATTGAATCCTATTTCACCCTGGAATTCGGGTTGGGTAACTGCTTGAATCTCGGTTGTTTTCAGTGTTTTTTCCCTTTTACTTACAACGCATTTTTTCCTTCTCTAAACAATGCTAATAACCCTGGCATGGGACAACGAATCTATACTTCGTTTACCTAAACTCTTACAATTGTTATCTCAGTTTGCATTCGTAAGGCGGTGGAAATCTCGGTTTCTATCTTTTCCCCATTGTTTTCCAAGCTCCATGCTCACGCTCATACTTGACCTTTCTTGCCTTATCCTTAGAACCTTCATGCTCACAGTCGGCCCATATTGACAGATTCCTAATTTATTTAATGCACAATTTTTTTACATTGAAGAGAGGGTGCTAAGTCAGTGGGTTAAGTGATTGTGTTATAACAATTTTGGAATTACTTTTACCTTAATGCCTTATGCTCTAAAAACTTTTAATGCTTTAATTCTTTATGCTTTAAATGCCATGTTATTAACTGCATGGATTAATTGCTTGTGATAAAGGCTTTGTTAATTGCTTCTTGGTTTATTTTAATGGTAGCTTTATAGTTTAATGCTTTAAGAACTGTTAATGCCTTATAGTTTAATGCTTTATAGTTTTAATGCTTTAATGCTTTATGCTTTAAATGCCATGTTATTAACTACATGGATTAATTTCTTGTGATAAAGGCTTTTGTTAATTGCTTCTTGGTTTATTTTAATGGTAGCTTTCTAGTTTAAATGGTTGCTTTATTATCAAGATTAATGGCTAGTAGGAGGGAGTTTTGGGATTAAAGATGGGTTTTCATATTTCACTTGCTAGACTGGTGGCCTTTAATGTCTATTGATTGTAAACTTATGGCTAAATTCTAATTTAAACAATCTAGTTAGTTCATAAATTATGATTAATTTTGTTTGATTATTAGCCAAGTCGAAGTCTAGACTCGCCTTTGGATGTCTATTTAACTTTGAATTAGAGGGTAGCTTGATGACAAATTGTGATCTAAAGTTGCGCAATGGAATGGCTTTAAGACTATTGTAGATTGTACCTTATCGTCATATTGCAATTAGACATGCTAAGTTGGGCTCATATTAGATGATTATTATAGGCTGTAATTATTGACTAGCTAGCCTCGACAATGGATCGGGGTATAGGAGAAGTCGTTTTCATCTTGCGCTTCCCATTGAGGAGGTTGTGGTTCCTTTTAATTAATGTTGTACTTGGTTGTAAACATTAATGTGCTTGGTCTTCTTCTATCGGGCGGGATGTAGACACCTCCTTGTTCCTCAGAACAGTCGCCAGCCCTGAGACCTTAGATGGTCAAAATCGATGGGAACCTGGGCTTGAGCGTTTCTTATGTGTCCTAGAGGTCCTAACCATTGCAGAGTAGGACGGGCAGGTAGTCATTTTTATTCTTGTCGGTTGAATGTCATTCATTTCTTCCAAATGCTTGATGTGTGTATTAGGTCGTTAGGTTGTTGTTGTGCAAGTTGCTTGCGTCATGATCGTCGTCGTGTTACGACGTTGAGTATAATGTCTTTATTACCCTTCTACACACACACACAAACAAACAAACAAAAAAATTACTTGTTATATGAGGCTTGTTGTCGTGATGAAATGAGAGGTATGTTACAGTAACTGACATAGGACCAAGCAATAAATGACCACCAACTTAAAGGAAAAACCATTTGTACTCTCAAAATTGTTGATGATATAATATAGCAAGTACCCTGAAAGACAAATTGTATTAGGAAAAACCATTTGTACTCTCAAAATTGTTGAGTATATAATATAGCAAGTACCCGGAAAGATAGATTGTATTAAGAGTATGTGATGATGGTAACTTGTATTCCAATGCATTTTCCTTTTCTTTTCAGTTATAACTAGCCTTCTAATAGGTGGAGATAAATGCATTAGAGCCGAGACTATATCCCTAATGCAATTCCTTGTGTAATTACAAAATCCATGAGAAGGGTCATGTGTCTTCCTAATTTACAATGGCCATTCCAGAAGAGAGAGAGAAAGGAAACCCATATAGAAGGGCACATAAACAATACACGATAATGTATGCAACTATCACCAACAATTGCTATTCAACATAATATCATCACATGTAATATTTTATTTCAAGAAGGAATGCATGTCACCATCAATCCTCCATCTTCAATTTTTTTCTCCTCTGTGGTTGAATCAATAATAAGACTTTTATTTATAGATAACACATAAATTCTTCTATGGTCATGGATAATTGATTCTTCTCTTTGCAACCAGTTTGTTGTTCTCCACTGTAATAATTCCCTCAACTATTGTACCATTACTTCCTATCAAATAGGCATCGCACTGGTCACTGGATTTCTTTCACCCAGAATTGGTTTTAGAAAATGACCTACCATTGTATCATTGAGATACAAACACCTGCAATCCACCCATTTACAGAAGAAAAATATTTGAAGGCCTTCCCTTTGGTATTGGGATTTTTTGCCAATCTGGTTGCACAAAATCTGAGCATATACCTTCAGAAAAACGACAAAATATCCCAAACCATTCACAATTTTAAATTTTTTCCCACGTAACAGTGAATTTGGGTCATCCTGCAAGAAAACCCATGCTGCAGATTTTCGAAGTTCACCTTCATTTGACCATAAATCATGCCTGAAATTCATTGTCCTAAAAACCACTGCATATTGGTAGTTTTGAAAAATAATCCTGCATGGGGCAGGGCGGGGCGTGGGGGTGCCGAGTGTGGTTTTGAATACCATGGTATGGGGGGCACAATTTCCCAGCTACTTCCACGTCAATAGAGCTCAATCCCCCCCGCCCCTCTTCTCATTCAATAAGGTTAGTTTGACCATTTGGCATAGAACTGATTTTGGACATATGACTTGACAATTGGCTTTATAATTCGATTTGGTGAGTATAAAGCATGGTGTGAAACTCAATTACTATGAAGCCCAATATTTTATCACTATGTTTTCCCTTTAAGAATGTTTGACTTAGTGACCCTATGACTTAGACACCTAATTTGTTGAACTTGATTCAAATGTATAATCAAGTTGAGTGTCATCTTTAACACAATCTTTGGAAAAAAAAGGACAATCTTTGGAAAAAAGAGAGAGGAGAAATTGGTTTTATGAGACAAGGATAGGCTTGTATAAAGCATTGGTTTTGGAGAAACTAGAGATTATAATTATGATTAAATGGATGCTAGGTTAGGAAAAATTGATTCATCAAAACTTTATAAAGTGAAAAATAGGGATACATTGGGGAGACTTACTTGACTAAATGTTTAAGATGACAGAAAATAGGTATTTCTTTCCAAATTTTCAAAAATTTTGGCGATGTCCATTTATGTTACAATAGCGGGTGTCCCAAGCAATATAATGTAAGTCATGGTTCATAATTGTCAAAATGGTCATTTAACAAATTGCTTTCTATTAAGGAGAGAGATTCCTTGAATTTGACCTTTCACTCAAGCAACTTCAAGAAGATATCCTAAGGAAACAACTTCAATAACATATAAATAAGGGGCCCAAAAAAACCCTTGTTTGATGGAACCACCTCTCAAACCCAAAAAAAAATAAAAAAGAAAAAGCAATAGAAAAAAAGCATGTCTACAAATTTTTCTCATTCTCATGACCACGCCTATCTTGGGGTTTTCCAAGTCTAGGTTGCTTTAGGGTGAGGCTTATCTAAGTTCATTTCAACATTGGATCTTGTGGAAGCTTAGTATGTGAAGCTTGATCATTTCTTTACTTTTTTCAAAAGTACATGTGGAAGATCTCACTTTCTCAATAATTATTCCCAAAAAATGATACCATCATCAACAAATACCTTAAATGAACTCATAAATTGTTCAAATAAGGGCTCATAATTATGGGGAATATTTTGTAGTCCTTAGAGGAAGTCAATAAGTTCTAAACACGGAAGATGAATTAACTCCCTTAATATCCATGCATGACCTCTTATCTCATGCAAAGAGATAAATTATTTTATAGGATCCTATGTCTAGATATATCCCTAGAAGGCTAGCAAAGATCTCCATGAATATGAGTATGCTTTTGACTTAAGTGAGATAAGGGAAAACATATGGTAACTCTACTAAACTTAATTGAATGTCTGTCCCTCTTTTGACTAATTGAGAGAATGATGAGTTGAAACAAGGAAGTAATAAATAAAGAGACAAACAACTTATATTTATTTTACAACAAACAATGTTTATTTCACAAATGACAATTGCATTTGAAGAAATCCATAATAAACAAGTGATGCATGGCAGCAGAGTCCCTGCCTATAACATTGTACCAAGATTTATAGTAATTTATATGATGCTAAAACACTTTTTACTTAAAGAATAGTATAAACAATTGTTTAAATTTTATTCAATATTATTTTTAATGTTTTTAAATGTAAAATTGGAATTTTGATTTTGTTTATGATAATAAAGGTTTGTACGTGGAAATTTATCTTTCTTGACTCTAGAGTTAAAATGGATATATACTTGTATATACTATTTTATATTAATATTAATAAATAAACTATAAATCAAATTTATGATATCTATCCTATAATATTAATATTAAATATGGTATTCATTATTAATATGTGATAATGTTTTATTAAATTTTATCCAATTAATTATTCAAATTTATTTTTATTTTTCATTTTTCATGTCCATCCTGTTCAGTGATATACATTTTGTACCCAACAATTACGGACTCGTGGGTTGGTGGAGTCTCGGGTTCACATATTTCATTTTTAATGTCAAAAGTGTTTTGCACCAAACACTTCCGTCATATACATTTTGCACCCAACAATTAAGGAGTCGCTTGTTGCGGATTCACAGGTTCATATTTATAATCATGCTTATGTATCACGAGTCCGACCCGGACCCCAACATGAGATTTAGTAATTTATAAAATATTATAACATTGTACCAAGATTTATAGTAATTCATATAATGCTATAATGCTTTTTACTTAAAGAATAGTATAAACAATTATTTAAATTTTATTCAATATTATTTTTTAATGTTTTTAAATGTAAATTAGGAATTTTGAATTTTGATTTTGTTTATGATAATAAAGGTTTATGCCTAGAAATTGATCATTCTTGACTCTAAAGTTAAAATGGATATATACTTGTATATACTATTTTATATTAATATTAATAAATAAACTATAAATTAAATTTTTGATATCTATTCTATAATATTAATATTAAATATCTTATTCCTTACTAATATGTGATAATGTTTTGTTAAATTTTATTCAATTAATTATTCAAATTTATTTTTATTTTTTATTTTTCATGTCTAGCTTGTTCCGTGATATACATTTTGCACCCAACACTTTCATCATATACATGAGATTTAATAATTTATAGAATATTATAACATTGTACCAAGATTTATAGTAATTCATATAATGCTATAACACTTTTTACTTAAAGAATAGTATAAATAATTATTTAAATTTTATTCAATATTATTTTTAATGTTTTTAAATGTAAATTAGGAATTTTGATTTTGTTTACGATAATAAAGGTTTGTACCTAGAAATTGATTATTTTATTTATTTTTATTTTTCATTTTTCATTTTTCATGTCCGGAGTGGCGGGTTGGCCTAGTCGCGGATGAGATTTAGTGATTTATAAAATATTATAACATTGTACCAAGATTTAGAGTAATTTATATAATGCTATAACACTTTTTACTTAAAGAATAGTATAAACAATTATTTGAATTTTATTCAATATTATTTTTAATGTTTTTAAATGTAAATTTGGAATTTTGGAATTTTGATTTTGTTTATGATAATAAAGGTTTGTAACTAGAAATTGTTCCTTCTTGACTCTACAGTTAAAATGGATATATAGTTGTATATATTATTTTATATTAATATTAATAAATATACTATAAATTGAATTTATGATATCTATCCTATAATATTAATATTAAATATCTTATTCATTATTAATATGTGATAATGATTTGTTACATTTTGCACCCAACAATTACGGAGTTGTGGGTTGGTGGAGTAGTGGGTTCACATTTTTCATTTTTCATGTCTAGCACGTTCCATGATATACATTTTGCACCCAACAATTACAGAGTAGCAGGTTCACATTTATAGTCACGCTTAACATAAGATTTAGTAATTTATAGAATGTTATAACATTGTAACAAGATTTATAGTAATTCATATAATGCTATAACATTTTTTACTTAAAGAATAGTATAAACAATTATTTAAATTTTATTTAATATTAATTTTAACGTTTTTAAATGTAAATTAGGAATTTTGGAATTTTGATTTTGTTTATGATAATAAAGGTCTGTACCTAGAAATTGATTCTTCGATTTATTTCTATTTTTCATTTTTCATGTCCAACTTGTTCCGTGATATATATTTTGCATCCAACACTTCCGTTGTATATAGTTTGCACCCAACATTATAGTCATTCTTATGTATCAAGACTCCTACCCAGAAGGAACCCAACATGAAATTTAATAATTTATAAAATATTATAACATTGTACCAAGATCTATAGTAATTTATATAATGCTATAACACTTTTAATGTTTTTAAATGTAAATTTGGAATTTTGAAATTTTGATTTTGTTTATGATTATAATGGCTTGTACCTAGAAATTGATCATTCTTGACTTTACAGTTAAAATGGATATATACTTGTATATACTATTTTATATTAATATTAATAAAAAAACTATAAATTAAATTTATTATATCTATCCTATCATATTAATATTAAATATAGTATTCATTATTAATATGTGATAATGTATTGTTAAATTTTATTCAATTAATTATTGAAATTTATTTTTATTTTTCATTTTTCCTGTCAAGTTTGTTCTGTGATATACATTTTGCACCCAACAGTTTTGTCATATACATTTTTCACTCAACAAATACGGAGTTGTGGGTTGGTGGAGTCGGAGGTTCACATTTTTCATTTTTCATCTCAAGCGTGTTCCGTGAGGGTTCACATTTTTCATTTTTCATGTCCAGCTTGCTCCGTGATATACATTTTGCACCCAACACTTCCGTCATATACATGTTGCCGGGTTCACATTTATATTCATGCTTACGTATTACGAGTCCGACCTCCACCGACTGCAACATGAGATTTAGTAATTTATAGAATATTATAACATTGTATCAAGATTTATAGTAATTCATATAATGCTATAACACTTTTTAGTTAAAGAATAGTATAAACAATTATTTAGATTTTATTCAATATTTTTTTTAATGTTTTTAAATGGAAATTAGGAATTTTGGAATTTTGATTTTGTTTATGAAAATAAAGGTTTGTACTGTAACACACCCACTACCATAATTTAAAAAAAAAAATTGGGAATTATCTCCCATACATGAGAAATCTCCATAACCTTTGCATTAGTGAAATGCCAATCCCTAGTTCAATATTGGAATTCGGGGTTTCTAGGATTAAGATTCATCCACCCTTAAGACTCGCTTTTCCCCAATTTCCGATGCGCTCCCTACGCATTATCTCTCTTGGTTCAGCTCCCGGATCCACAGGACCTGCTACCATATGTTCGCAGCCCTATAGCTACCCATAGGTTATCTCCCTCTTCGGAAATCGGGATATCGCGACTCGGGAGTTCGCGATTATCGTGAACACAATTCACATACACAACAAATCCCCGATCCCCGATGGTCAAAGGGGTCAACACTTTCCTCTATCGGAGAATTCCCTTTCGGGAAATCAACGGATGAAATGTCATGATTCACTTACACGGTGAATCCCCGAACCTCGAACCCCGATATGCTTCCACCTGTATTCCACCGGCGATCGCGGTCCCACACGCCACATCACTTCGGGATTTCGTGGATTTCAAATCCTGGATGCATGACTCTTTGACGTCAAGAACCCCATTTCTCCGAACACCGAAACCCCGAAGTCCGATGCCACCTGTCCTCCACTCGGCTATCGGGAAATTGCGATTCGGGAAATCACGGTTCCTGGCGCACAAGGTCACCGACCTTGCCAAACTTCGATATCCGTGATTTGATGCCATGTATCCCTGTCCCGGTCGACGGCCTCGATTCATTCGGGAAATCGCCGGTCGCGATTTCACGAGGTATAAAATTCTTACC
>JZKD02S0437326.1:59005-73341 GCA_000966675.3 Picea glauca
GATATATACTTGTATATACTATTTTATATTAATATTAATAAATAAACTATAAATTAAATTTATGATATCTATCATATAATATTAATATTAAATATCGTATTCATTATTAATATGTAATAATGTTTAGTTAAATTTTATTCAATTAATTATTCAAATTTATTTTTATTTTTCATTTTTCATGTCCAGCTTGTTCTGTGATATACATTTTGCACCCAACACTTCCGTCATATACATTTTGCATCCAACAATTACAGAGTCGCGGGTATGTATCACGAGACCCCTAACAACAACATACGATTTAATAATTTCTATAATATTATAACATTGTACAAAGATTTATAGTAATTTATATAATGCTATAACACTTTTTACATAAAGAATAGTATAAACAATTATTTAAATTTTATTCAATATTATTTTTAATGTTTTTAAATGTAAATTTGTAATTTTGGAATTTGGATTTTTCTTATGATAATAAAGGTTTCTATTTAGGAATTGATCATTCTTGACTCTAGAGTTAAAATGAATATATACTTGCATTACTCTTTTATATTAATATTAATAAATAAACTATAAATTAAATTTATGATATCTATCATATACTATTACTATTAAATATCGTATTCATTATTAATATGTGATCATGTTTTGTTAAATTTTATTCAACTAATTATTCAAATTTATTTTTATTTTTCATTTTTCATGTCCAGCCTTCCGTGATATACATTTTGCACCCAAATGTGATAATTTTTTGTTAAGTTTTATTCAATTAATTATTCACATTTATTTTTATTTTTCATTTTTCATGTCGAGCATGTTCCGTAATATACATGTTAAGTAAACATTTAAGGCTCTCAAGCGTGTTAGGTAAACATTTAAGGCTGCGAGAACTCTTCAAGGACCTCGCCCTATGTAAACATTTAAGAAAGAATGCGTGTGGGAGAAGTTAAATATTTAATAATAATAAAAAATAGACAAACCTTGAATACCCTAGCATATCAAACATTGAAATAAATTTAGTTCGAATTAATGCTAGCATCAATCCACCTTCAAGCAATGCATAAAAAAATATATGATTCAAAAAAACCATATACGATCAAAATGTTTGGATATGCTAAATTATAAAATATTGAGAATAATGAAGCCGACAATAAGACCTCCAATCTGTTATCCAATCAGATCATGACATATATGGTATTTTTTATTATATAAAAATCAATGTCTTTTGTTCCCTAGTTCCAACATTAGATATAATGTCTAGCTTGTTCTGTGATATATATTTTGCACCCAACACTTCTGTCGTATACAATTTGCACCCAACAATTACTAAGTGGTGGGTTGGCAGAGTAGTGGGTTCGCATTTATAGTCATGCTTATGTAGAGTCGGACTGCAACATGAGATTTAGTAATTTATAAAATATTATAACATTGTACCAAGATTTATAGTAATTTATATAATGTTATAATACTTTTTACTTACATAATAGTATAAATAATTATTTAAATTTTATTGGATATTATTTTTAATGTTTTTAAATGTAAATTTGAAATTTTAGAATTTTGATTTTGTTTATGATAATAAAGGTTTGTATCTAGAAATTGATCCTTCTTAACTATACAGTTAAGATGGATATATACTTGTATATACTATTTCATATTAATATTAATAAATAAACTATAAATTAAATTTATGATATATATCATATAATATTAATATTAAATATTGTATTTATTATTAATATGTGATAATGTTTTGTTAAATTTTATTCAATTAATTATTGAAATTTATTTTTATTTTTCATTTTTCATGTCCAGCTTGTTCTGTGACATACATTTTGCACCCAACACTTCCGCGCGGGTTGGCAGAGTCATAGGTTCACATTTTTCATTTTTCATGGTTCAACTTGTTCCATGATATACATTCTATACCCAACACTTCCGTCATATACATTTTGCACCCAATAATTAAGGAGTTGCGGGTTCACATTTATAGTCATGCTTATGTATCACTAGTTCGACGGCGATTTAGTAAACATGAGATTTAGTAATTTATATAATATTATAACATTGTACGAAGATTTATAGTAATTTATATAATTCTATAACACTTTTTACTTAAAAAATAGTATAAACAATTATTTAAATTTTATTCAATATTATTTTTAATGTTTTTAAATGTAAATTTTGAATTTTGAAATTTCAATTTTGTTTATGATAATAAAGGTTTGTAATTAGGAATTTATCCTTCTTGACTCTAGAGTTAAAATGGATATATACTTGTATATACTATTCTATATTAATATTAATAAATAAACTATAAATTATGTATCATATACTATTACTATTAAATATTGTATTCATTATTAATATGTGATAATGTTTTGTTAAATTTTATTCAATTAATTATTCAAATTTATTTTTATTTTTCATTTTTCATGTACTGATATAGATTTTGCACCCAACATTTCCGTCATATACATTTTGCATCCAAATGTGATATTTTTTTGTTAAATTTTATTCAACTAATTATTCACATKTATTTTTATTTTTCATTTTTCATGTCTAGYKTGTTCCTTGATATAYATCTTGCACCCAACACTTCCRCCRTATACATTTTTCACCCAACAATTCTGRACTGACAGGTTCACATTTATAGTCATGCTTATGTATCACGAGTCTCACCTAYAACAACATTAGATTTRGTAATTTATAGAATATTATAACATTGTACCAAGATTTATAAATTAAATTAATGATATCTATTCTATAATATTAATATTAAATATGGTATTCATTATTMATATGTGATAATGTTTTGTTAAATTTTATTCAATTAATTATTCAAATTTATTTTTATTTTTCATGTATAGCATGTTCCGTGATATACATGTTAAGTAAACATTTAAGGCTTTGAGGCTTGTTAGGTAAACATTTAACGCTGTTAGAACCGTCCAAGGGCCTTGCGCTGTGTAAACATTTAAGAAAGAATGCATGTGTGTGGTAGACCTCTTTACTTACGTTAAGTACTTGATAATAATAAAAAATAGACAAACCTTGAATACACTAGCATATCAAACATTGGGATAAACTTAGCTAGCATAAAATGCTAAGACAAACATTCGAACTAATGCTAGCATTAATCCACCTTCAAGCAATGCATAAAAGAATATATGATTCAAAAAGACCATATACTATCAAAAAGTTTGGATATGCTAAAATATAAAACATTGGGAATAACGAAGCCAACAATAAGACCTCCAATCTGTTATAGATCATGGCATATATGGTACTTTTTATTATATAAAAATCAATATTTTTTGTTCCCTAGTTCCAACATTAGATATTATGCAAATATTTGTGGTCAAAGAACAAACTAATATGAGGTCAACGAATTATCGATTGCTATAGTCTGCCTATGACAGGGACTAATAAGTGCAAGTGCAATGTACCTTCATAATATAATAATATTTTGATAGTGAGACCCAACTCTAAATTGTCTAGTAATTCATGAAACTATTATTTTTTAACATATCTAGAAAGAATAATAAATCCATCCTGTATGTGGAGGGGAAATGAAAACTCAAGAAACTATTATTACATAAGATATCTAGAAAGGATAATAGATCCATTTTTAAGATATCTAGAAAGGATAATAAAACCATCTTATATGTAGAGAGGAAATGGAAACTCACGAGATTATTATTGCATAAGATATCTAGAAAGGATAATAAATCCATCCTATATGTGGAGGAAATTCTCATAAAATAATATACAAGGAAAAGGTACTAGGTAGTAAAAGGCATAAATAGTAAACCCTATAATACAGACTATGTCCTAATCAATACACTCTTGAATACTTGCCAACATATACCATTACTTTGAAATTTTGAGAGAGCATTGGGAAAATTCTTAATGATTTGGACCTAGGTATTTAGGGTGGACCCTAAGTGACTTCTTAAAAAATGAACATATTCTCAATAATTAACAAAATTAACAATATGTGTGTTTGTTGAAATGAGCACTAACACAATCTATAGTACGCCATGTTTTTTTTTTTTTTTCCCAAAGAAAATTATCTCCAAATTATATAAAGGTATAATTTGTATTACATACACAATATCTATCCAAATACTATACAGAGAAAGTGCAGCCAAATGACTAAATTTGCTGAACTAAAAAACAAAAATATTTATGGAGCTGATTACTCGACAACAAACCAATATCTACTGATATGATGCTGAAAATGAGCTGATTGAAATACAAAAACTGATCTTCGGACCATCTAATGTCTCACCGAGCTATTCCACAAAACTCAGTTTCAAAGATATTTAGATGGGTAGGAGGGTTTTCTTCCCCATTTTGCCAATGATAGATAGACAACCTACCTTCTGGCTCCTTTAGAGCCCGCTTTGATAGGGTCTCCGCCTCTTTATTATGCTCCCGGTAAATGTGCTGAAAACTAATTTCTTTAAATTTTTGAGTCAGTTCCTTAATTTTTAATTTCTAGCCATCTAAGTTCACCGCTTGCAGTTGATTCTTTCGATTCATCCAATCAATAATGACTTTTGAATCCCCCATATTTGGATTTTGTCAATTGCCCAAATCGAGGCCACTGTAAGGGTCGCCCACATGCCCATTAGCTCCGCCTTTGTGTTTTTGCCCGCTCCGTAGTTAATGTACCATTTGGTGACCCTCGAAGCATGAGTTTTGAAAAAACCACCCCCTGCACAACAATCTCTTGATAATAAGGCCGCCCCATCGAAACAAGCCAACGTGAAACCCTCTAAGTGAGTAAATTCACATACTCTTTTTGGAATGGGATTTATAGTAGTTGGTTGTCAAGTAAAAGAGACAACAATCCTATGCACCATTGTGCGAAAAGAGGGATTGCAATCCTCGAATAACACCTGATTCCTCTCCATCTAGATGTGCCAACAAGTAAAGGCTGCCAGACTTACCAGAGCCGAATTGTCACATGTCCACACCTTAAAGCAATCGAAAAGCGAAGCTCCAACCCAAAGGATTTTTAATTGATAGATTTCAGATAGACGATGCCAAACTACTTTTGTGAAAGAGCAATGAATTAACAGATGATTGGCATTTTCAGCATCGTTGTTGCACAACCTACACACCCCTGGGCCTACCCAGGCTCTTCTTTGGAGCACATTCCAAGTAAAAAAAAATTCAGAGGCAACCAGCCACAAAAACAATTTTATTTTTAACAGGAGAGGCCATTTCCACAGTTTTTGAACCCAACCTTTCTCACTATGGAAATCCAATGGTTTTATGAGAGCATTATAAATATTTTTAACAGAAATATTTTTGAGTAAAATGTGAAATATTTTTCTTATTAATATATGTCACTAGTGGGTAGTTAAAAGGGCACAGTACTGGTAAAAATATATGAAATCATTGAAGTCACTATCCTAATTCTTTGTAATGTGTATGTGAGCATATTTTATGTCAAATTCCATATTTAAACTCTTCATGTGAAGAAGTTAATAAAAACAATATGGCCTTGAAGCTTTACCAACCCAAAAGTCAAAAGTAGGCTCTGGCATAAGTCCTACGATTCATATGTTTGCATCCCCTCTCTTTGTGTTCTCTTTGGCTTTATGATTAGTTATTTTATGGTGGTCTGTATATGTGTGTGTAAATATCAATTCCAATCATAGTATGTTATGGTGTGGAATGCTAAGAAATATGCAACCACCTTAAAATGATTTAACTCTGATTCCATTATATATAGAATGCTATTTTTTCATATTTTTTGGGTTAGTGAGAGGGGAAACCTTATGAACTAGTCTACAACAAATAAAACAAGAAATTGCAGTACAAGTTAAAAGAAAAGAAAAAACTCTTTGTTTTTGTATAAATTTCAAGCACTTGTCCATTATTGAGGCCAAAGAATTTTAGGTGTACCAGAATATGATTATCTCAATATTTTCTTAATAATAGAGAAAGAAAATCATCCAAAGTAGCTCTCAAATAAAAGGGAACTTCCTCAAGCTTTGACCTTCCTAACACAATCTTGGCATAATCAAGAACTTCATTTATCAGTGTTATCAAGGCTTTTCCACTAGCTTGAGTTGTTCATGTGAGATCATGTTGAGTTGCATTTGATTCAATGTCCATGAGAGTTTGCAACATCCCTATAGTCAAATTCAAAAAATCAATTTGGCATCATTTCCTTCCGAGGTCCAAGGCTTAACAAATTTCATAGTTATATGGCAATTCAAAGACTACCATATTGGTCCAAATCAATAAATCATGAGAAGTAGGTAGACATTCTTGATGAGTGAATCTTACCAACATCAATATAAGACAATATAAAACTTTATCAAAGGTCCTAAAATAGATTCAAATAATTGTGACATTATATTTATTGCTTACCTAGAATCCCATTCATGGGTGTTTTTGATCTCATGTGAAATAGTAGCAAGAAATTGAAAAATCATGGAAAAAATGCCAATGTCATAATTCAAATTATGACAAAAGAGAAAGTTAGATGCATTTTGGAAACTTATTGAAGATTTAATGAATTTTAACAAGATTGGAAAAATTACTAAGTTAGGAAATTTTTGTGTTTTCCTTGAAATAAGACAAATACCTCCATTTAATGAATCCAACCATACTACCTAACCTTGTGATTGTTTACCATGGGAGAGGAGGCTTTTGGGTAAACCTATAAAGATGGCACTATTTGGATCAGTAAAATATTTCTTGTAGGATGATAAACACCTTTCTTAATCCCAAAATGAAGGAATGACTAACCAAAAATGTGGACAGATAATAGTAGATTTCTACTCATTTGGATCAGTAAAAAATTGCTTGTAGGATGATAAGCATCTTTTTCCTAATCCCAAAATGAAGGACTGACTAACGAAAAATGTGGACGGATAATAGTATATTTCTACTCAATTCCGATACTTGTAAAGCATATGATTCTTTTGTAAAAGCTTTCCAAAATCAAGTGCACTTACATTTGATAATCCATTATTTATAACTGGAGGTACATACATTATGAAAAGAATTTAATTATTTGTAATATCGCATACATTCACTGCTATGGCATGATTTCCAATAAGTTGGTGTAGTAAGTTTTCCACTAGAGACTCCACATCAAAAAATCCACATAAATATCTACTCAAGAGGCATGCTAACAATATTTGAGATTCCACTGAGAAACCTTAACGATATATGACAAGAATACAATGGATTTCACAACTTACAAAAATTATTCTTTGCATCCAGTAATATTTAGTTCTTCCTAAAATAACTTGATAAGAAATGAGAGCATTCTTATAGTTTCAATATTTCAAACACTGATGTCTAGTCATGCATAAGAATTTTAAACCATTAATGTCCAGTCATACATAATACTTTTAAACCATTGATGTCCAATAATACATAAGAATTTTAAACCACTTTAAGACCTAGTGAAATGTAAAATATTATTTTTGGAAGACAATAAACAAAAAATCCTTTTATCTTTCCTAATGACAAAAATTATCTAGATAATAGAGGAAAGGATGGAATGCAAAATATTTATTATCTACATAACATATTTGTCTAGATATTAGAATATTAAAAAAATAGGATGATGGATGGTATATGACCTATTCTGTTAGTGGAATAAATGAGACATTATATTTTTCTTACTATTATTCTAGCACTAAAATTCCACCAGCTCATTGTCCAAAGAAATCAACATTGGAGGATGAAGATATAAAGGGATAACTAAAGAATCATTCCACCTTTGGAGGATTAATCACCATGGAAAAGGCCAAGGAGAGTCAATCAACATTTTGTGTGATAGGGTTAACTATATGTTTCAATGAACTATGGAAAGGATTGATCCAAATGTCTTGTTGGCTGAGATGAGTATGTCTATTTCCTAACAATTCAAGAGATATCATTGCTTAAAAAGACATTTAGTGAAAGAGGGAACCCTTGTTTGACTCTTACGGTTCTTTGGACAAAGCCAAATAGGTTGTGTTCCATTCATATAAGGTGGCCAAAAACCAACTTGTAGAGTTACATGATGGAAGCTAGGAGGGTGTTTGAAATGTCAATTTAAAAATCTTTTCTTGGAACCATGAAAAAATATTTCTTAAAGTATACAAAATAGAGGAAGATTTTCAAAGAGTGATGATAAGCCTCCTCAATAATATCACTGAGTGTGAAGATTTGGTTAGTTTTTGATTCTTCGAGTGAAAACCTGCATGTCTTTTAGCCTTGAGATTCCTACTCTCCAACTCATCTTAAAGCTATAAATGAAAAACTATAACATACAGTTTTAAGAATGTATGCCCAACCATGATAGTTCAATATTTGTTCAGAACTTATCTAGCCTAGAGATAGAGAAATTAAACTATAAGGATTAAAATTATGGTAGAATGCTTTGAAAAATTCTATTCAGCATGAAGTATAATGAAATTTTCTATTTAACATGTAAGATAATCAGGGTATCCCCGTGGGATTTGGTCTAGTGGCAAGCAGTGAGGTTATTAGGCTTGTATTCATGAAGATACCCGACTTCAAAACCCCCCAAGTGGGTGTGGATGAAGACAGGTGAAATTATTGGGTGACTCATAGCATGTAAGTTTAGCCAAAAATATTTTATGAGGAATATTTCTAAAAAAATAAAAAAAAATAATAGGGACGTATTAACTTTTGACATTTTCTAGGTTGCAATTGCAATGTTTCTTCTCTGGCTTTTCAAAATGAAAATGGATTGAAGGGTAATGGAAAATGTGTATATTACAAAAATTTAGAGATGAAACTCAACACACGAGAAAGATTTATACCTTTAATTTTTACAAGTTTATCTTTCACATAACATACATACAGAGGAACAATTGTGACCTCCTCGATAAAATTAAGTGGAAAGAATTGAAATGGTGTGGACATATATTTTATGATGATATACCAAGCATTCGTTTAATAATTGTTGTGAAGTTACTTGAGAAAATTTTCTCATTAAATGCAACATTATACAACATAATAATAGGGATTAATAGCTAGACTTAATTTTCTGGCTATGATTACCAATATGCGTTGTTCCAACTCTAATACTAAATTAGAACTTATTGAAATGTTTTCTATATTAAGTCGCGGTGGTTTTCCATGTAATATAGTTCTACATTTGACGCCAAGAAAAAAGAACCCAAATATGATCTTGCGAACCTCGACATGTTCCCATTAACTACTCTAAGATCAAAACAAGCCTTGCAACATTTTCATTTCTCTCATCTCCACCTATGACATGTTACATTAATTCCTTTATAACAACAGTTTCTAGGATACTTGATGTCCCCAATCCACTGCCACATGGAATATTAGGTTATGTTCTTATGCCAAGGCATGTCAATGACATGATTCTGTCACATGGAATGACAGTGCCAATCATAGTGAGTGCATCTTTGACCAAGTGAAATTGATCATCCTCACAAAAAGGAGGAGAAATGGACCTGATATCCCAAATATGCAACTTATTTTCTGCATGATCACATATTAAAATTCCCTCTTGATGTCACAACTATTTATGCCCCTACTGGAAGAGTTCCCTCCATATCTATTTCCATATTCAAAATATATTGAATTCTCTTTGAGCTCCATGGTGGGGTATCACTCCAACCACCAATGAAATCCACATGAACTAGTAATTCAACATGTGCTCTTTTTTGCTAGAGTGGCTGGCTATTTTCAATGTGATGATGTTCATATCCATCAAATATTTATGTAGTTACATTGTTTAGAGGCTTTGAGGCCTAGTCTGGTCACAATAAAAAAAATGGCATGCTGGATGATTATAGAAAGCCTTATAAACTAAGTACTATTGATGATGCATGGAAATGTTAAAAAATAAACTCCCCTGATTATAGAAACACAAACTTGTTAATGTCAAAATGAAGGGTGGGATATTGAAAAAGAAGAGGAAGAAAACATTTCTAAATTAATATGTTGGTACAAGAATAGAATTGAAACCCATTTAAGATGACCCTATGAGAATTTTCCCATAAATGCCACATGTCTTTATTATAATCCAATTTAAACTCCATGAGCCACATAGCTAGTTTGAGGCCTTCATCCTATGACACAACAGGAAAAATATTTGCATTCTATAAAAACTTCTTATTTGGTTCGTGATTCCATAAATTTCTTTTTTCAAATACCCAGTTCGAAGAAACAGAATTCCCATAGTTTCCCACAAAAAAATGCCACCCCAGTAAATTGAAGATTTTGGATTATCCTCAATTGCACAAAAAAGAATATCCCATCCTGCATCACCTACCAAAGTAACTTCCCAAATAAAATGATGATCATGGAGTGTGAGAAAAGGACCATTTTCATTATATACTCTTATTTCCTGATCTCCATGAACTCCTACAACCTATCTTCACACCACTTGAGAGGATTGAATCATAAAAGAGTGATTCATCCCGAACTGATACTCCACTTGCAACCTCACTTAAGAGGACAACTGCTAATGTTTCCAAGTCACTGACTATAGATGTTGGTATTGAACTCAAATTTTTGTGCCCTACATGACCTCCATTACCCTCACCAAAATGGTCCAAAATCTCACTAGAGGCACCAAAATGCAGAAACAATAAATCATATTCATTACAGGGTGCAATAATCAATTTAGGAATGGATGCAGAATATTGGAAAGTGAAAAATGATTAATAATTTCACCTGTTGGAAGCAAAAGAATTGAATGTAAACAATGCATCTTATTGCATCCTTTATTTTCATACAAAATATTTAGAGACGCCTCCAATACTTATTCTGCTATTAAGATCTTCCAAATGATAATTATATAATCATAATATAATCAATGCAGTTTAATACAAATGTTGGTAAAAAGTAAAAAAAAATCATGCATATTCTAATTTTAGAATGAACATATGTAACATCATGTTCCATCGAGCACAATTTCATTGACTTATTCTTTGAGCACACTTGCATGCAAGTGATCCGGTTATGGTACATTATGATTTCGTTTTGATTAATAGTTATATATGATGATGATGATGTATTGTTATTTATTGTTACTTTCAGATGTATATGTATTGAAAGATATTATTGATGAGTTCTTCTGAGTGTGCAAGACACATGATAGGTTATGGATGTTGATGGCATCAATGGACTTCCTTGGATTCTGAATTGATTCAAGGAGTGGATTGTATTTTGTTTGAGTATTTCATTTTACGCACATGTGATATATGATTGATTACAATATGATTTATGTATATGTATTATTGACACTTCTCTTGTCAATGGATTCAGGCTTGACGATGCTTTCTAATCCAACTCACATAAGGAGTAAAGGGGTCATGCATAGAAACCATACCTTTCAGGGAGATGTGTGGCAGCGTCCATGTCACAGCCTACTAGCACTCCCACCGTGACCTGAACTGTAGGTTAACGATTACCTAGTTTGTGAGGTACACAATGTCGTGAGAGAAAACTGAGATAGTCGCTCATGAGGAAATATAAGGGGTGCACAATAAGTCAGATGAAATATTCTACGTTGCGATAGTTGGAAAAACTCTTCTAGTTTGGTGTTGGACTTTCGTCAAACAATTTGCATACTTTTGAGTTTATGGCTGTAGGTGGAAATGTGGAAGGACAACAGACTGTCACTTGGTTTTGTTGGTTGTTATGATGAATTTCGAATCCCTTATGCCTCCCAATGACGTGCACAATGTCTTATTTTGATTTTAAGCAAAACCCATAAAGATATAATGAAAAAATGACCATGTATGCAATAGAAAATTGTCTAGAAAATGGTTGCTCTTTATTAAATAATGATGTTGAACCTATTACATTCAGATTGAGGTAGGAATACCTCTCAACAAGGATGAAGAGGTTGTTGTAGGAAGTTGACAGTCTCATATCTTCACTCAGCCATACGAAATTGAACCCAAAACTGACCACACGGTTTTGATGAAGGGAAACGACCCACTTTGATTGTTGTTCTGCTATTGTAGAGTGATGTGGTAGCATCCCCCACACTGGAGTCTACTTCTCAGCAATGTACAATGTAGCCAGCCACAAAGATCACCCACAACAGCGTCCCCCTACCTCCCACGCATCACACAAAGAAGGGAACACGCAGTCTTGGTAATCGATGGAGAAACAGCCAGCAACAAGAAGAACCAATCAGCAGCAACCCTCCTTGATACCTCTCCCACGCATTTGAATGAAGAACACGCATCCTCAAGGATAATTCATCCAGCAGGGATCACAACCAAAGGCCCACGCTCTAGCAATAATGACCACAACTTGAATAACTCAGCTCTGATGGAAAATCGCCCAGCCACAATGGAGGACGCGTCCCACACAAGGAAACCCTCAATCCTTCCTCACGTGCCACAGGAAATGCCTCTCTTCTTCACAACGAAAAATGAAATCAATATGAGATAAACTCCTTAGATCACAATGCCAGTTGCATGCAAATGAAAAGCCGAGATGGCTTCTCCAGTCTTCAGCTAGGAAGGTATTGTTTCAACCTCGAAACTGAATTTTTCTCTCCAAGGGTTTCGAAACCCTCGTCTCAAGCTCGCAAGCTTCCTCCAAACAACTTTTCAAAATGATTAGTCCATAATGCCTCCCCAATCCTCCATCGTCCTTTTTTGTCTTTCACTTTTCCTTTTTCCTCCATTAAAATATTCTTTTAATTAATAATTGAAGAGAAATACCCTCAAAGAGGGGTTTAATATTAATAAACTCACTTTTCCTAAGTTTCACTTTATAATTCGAAAGTGACTTTACCAATATCATTTCCCTAGCTTGTCCGTCTAATGGTTTACGGGAAATTGGATAAACCACCATGGTATTCCGACTGCCTAGGGGAAATGGGACATTACAGTCCTCCCCGTCCAAATTTGCTTGACCTCAAGCAACTTCAAACCTGGCAACTGTAACACCTGCTCGTTTTCCCAAGTGGCATCCTCCATCGGTAGATCCTTCCATTTCACTAGAAACTCCCTGACCACCCTGTTACGGAGCTTCCTCTCCCATACCTGTAAGATCTCCTCGGGGCTTGTGGCCAACCACCCCTCATCATCCAAAGGGGGTAACTCCTGTGAGGCAACCACCTGTTGTCCTATTACCTGCTTAAGGCAAGATACGTGAAGCACATTGTGAATCTTGCTCCCCTCAGGTAGCTCCAGCTCGTACGCAACCTGTCCCACCTTCCGAGTTATCCTGTAGGGTCCATAGTAGAGAGGTTTGAGCTTCTCCCCCCCTTTCTGTTTTAATGAAGATTGCCTGTATGGCTATAGTCGTAGGAACACTAAATCTCCCACCTCGAATGAGCACTCGGTCCTGTGCCTGTCCGCATACATATTCTGTTGATCCTAGGCTACCCTCATGTTTTCCTTCAATGCTCTCAGAATATACTGACTGTCCTGTATCCAATATCTGGCCTTCGGTGCCCTGCTGTCACCGAATACAACATCTGCAAAAGTCAGGGCCTCGTAACTGTAGAGTGCCCGAAAAGGGGTCATGCCAATGGACATGTGATGGGTGGTATTGTAACAGTACTCCCCCAGATGTAACCACTTCACCCAGGCTCTCAGCTGCCTCGAAATGTAGTTCCACAAATAACCTTCCACCCATTTGTTCACAACCTTTGTCTGTCCATCGGTCTGCGGGTGGTAACTAGTGCTCGACGTTAACTCAGTACCTACCAACCTAAAAATCTCCTGCCAAAATCCTCCCATGAACCTACTGTATCTATCACTGACGATGGTTTTGGGCAACCCATGCAAACGGAAAATCTCCCTAAAGAATACCTCAGCCACCTATGCTGCCGAATAGTTCGAAGGAATAGTGAAGAAGTGGGCAAACTTGGTGAATCTATCCACCATGACATAAATGCAATCCTTCCCCTGCACCCTGGGTAAACCGGTGATGAAATCCATGGAGATACTTTCCCATTTCTAATCTGGAATGGGCAATGGCTATAATAATCTGGCCGGATGGGTTTGCTCCACCTTGTTCTGCTAACAAACTCCACACTCCTGAATGTGCTTCAGTATATCTCCCTTGAGATTCTTCCAAGTGAACCTCTCTCGGACCTGCCTGTAAGTTTTAAGGAACCCCTGGTGTCCTGCTAAAGGTGATTCATGTGTTGCCTGCATGATCTTCTGCCTGATGTGCAAACCTGGAACCAAATAAATTATGTCTTTGTAGTAGATGACATCATCCACCACTCTATACCTGTCATCTGTAACCTGTCCATCCAAAACCTCACAAGCAAACTTGTTCTTGGAATACTCTACCAGTAGAAGACTCTTCTAGTCTTTAGATATGTCCATCAG
>JZKD02S0437326.1:74194-85062 GCA_000966675.3 Picea glauca
TAGCTCTGTGTGGGACCCCTGTTGAAGAATCTCGGCCTGTTTCTCCCCTTGAAGCTACAAAACTCAGCAAAAGTCATAGCTTCTCTCAAATCTGGATCCATGGCCTTGTATTCCTGGAAATAAGCTGCTAGTGGTTCTTCCTGCTCTACCTGCCCTTCTGTACCTGTCTCCGCTGGTCCTAAGAACTTAGGCATGGTAGATCTAGGAATCTCATTGTAGTCATGAGGGCGGTTCTGAGGGATGGTCCTGGAAGTGATCACCTCCATATGAGGTCTGTGTGTGTTTCCCCCTTCTTCCATCTGCCCTCTCTTGCTGCTCTCCCCCTTTTCTTCACCGTGCTTGCTCCCTAGAGCATAACCTATGATTCTGCCCATGAACTCTCAGGTCTCTCTCTGACCCTTTGCAATATCCTGTAAGGCTTTCATAAGCCCTCTGATCAATCCATCCTCTCTGTCCTCTGGCAGATTTGCATTGTTTCGTGGAGTACCCTCCATTTCTTCTTCCCTGCCCTCTACGCTTCTATACCTCCTGCGTCTATAAGTGATGTTTTGCAGCCCTTCCTCAGTCATCAATGACACCCACAGCTGGCCAAGATCATGCTCTGATACCACTGAAATATTCTAGGTTGCGATAGTTGGAAAAACTCTTCTAGTTTGGTGTTGGACTTTCGTCAAACAGTTTGCATACTTTTGAGTTTATGGCTGTAGGTGGAAATGTGGATGGACAAAATACTGTCACTTGGTTTTGTTGGCTGTTATGATGGGTTTCGAATCCCTTATGACTCCCAATGACGTGCACAATGTCTTATTTTGATTTTAAGCAAAACCCATAAAGATATAATGAAAAAACGACCATGTATGCAATAGCAAATTGTCTAGAAAATGGTTGCTCTTTATTAAATAATGATGTTGAACCTCTTACATTCAGATTGAGGTAGGAATACCTCTCAGCAAGGATGAAGAGGTTGCTGTAGGAAGTTGACAGTCTCATATCTTCACTCAGCCACACGAAATTGAACCCAAAACTGACCACACGGTTTTGATGAAGGGAAACGACCCACTTTGATTGTTGTTCTATTGTTGTAGAGTGATGTGGCAGCGTCCCCCACACTAGAGTCTACTTCTCAGCAATGTACAGTGCAGCCAGCCACAGAGATCGCCCACAACAGCGTCCCCCTACCTCCCACGCAGGACACAAAAAAGGGAACACATAGTCTTGGTAATCGATGGAGAAAACGGCCAGCAACAAGAAGAACCAATCAGAAACGACCCTCCTTGATACCTCTCCCATGCATTTGAATGAAGAACACACAGCCTCAAGGATAATTCGCCCAGCAGGGATCACAACCAAAGGCCCATGCTCCAGCAATAATGACCACGACTTGAACAACTCAGCTCTGATGGAAAATTTCCCAGCCACAATGGAGGACGCGTCCCACACAAGGAAACCCTCAATCCTTCCTCACGTGCCACAAGAAATGCCTTTCTTCTTCACACCGAAAAATGAAATCAATCTCAGATAAACTCCTTAGATCACAATGCCAGTTTCATGCAAATGAAAATCCTAGATGGCTTCTCCAGTCTTCAGCTAGGAAGGTATTGTTTCAACCTCGAAACTGAATTTTTTTCTCCAAGGGTTTCGAAACCCTCGTCTCAAGCTCGCAAGCTTCCTCCAAACAACTTTTCAAAATGATTAGTCCATAATGCCTCCCCAATCCTCCATCGTCCTTTTTTGTCTTTCACTTTTCCTTTTTCCTCCATTAAAATATTCTTTTAATTAATAATTGAAGAGAAATACCCTCAAAGAGGGGTTTAATATTAATAAACTCACTTTTCCTAAGTTTCACTTTATAATTCGAAAGTGACTTTACCAATATCATTTCCCTAGCTTGTCCGTTTAATGGTTTACGGGAAATTGGATAAACCACCACAGTATTCCGACTGCCTAGGGGAAATGGGACATTACAGCAGAATTGTTATTCCTTAGAAGCCTTTAGTCTCTCACAAGGTCGACCAAGTAGAGTGTTGACTCCAAGTGTCGGAAAAACTTCCAAAACTAGTAAATTAAATCTAGAGTTAAAGTGTAGATTAAATTATTCCATATTTGGGGAGAGACTGTATATCCAAATGATGATTTTCACCCAAATTTTTAAAAAAATGTTCCACTGATGATTCATTAGTGTTTACAATGTAAATGGGATAATATTTTATACCCCTGTAAATCTTGATTTTTTGATTCATTTTTTTTTCTGAATCATGGTGTTGCATGTAATTGTTGTGTGAGCCTTTGACATTCTTGAAGGTAAAACTCCTACAGAAATTGCTAACATCTGCAAATTATGACATCTGCCAATGTCATTTCTTGATTATAATCTTTTCTCATGATCTTGCTGTGACTAATTGAATATACAGGAAGAGGTTGTGTTGTCATGTTCATCTAGTGTACCCTTCAAATGAACTAGAATGCCTGCACATATTCACACTCGTGAAAGATAGGCCAAGATTATTTCTCTTTGCACAAATTTTAGAACCATTATAAATTTTGAACAATTGATTTGCTCGTCTACTTTCGATCTCTACCTATTAGAGGGGTAGTTAGTATTTCCTTGGAACGCCAAATCTCTTACTAAACAATTTAGATTCAGTACACAATTTTAGATATCGCAGTATACATTTATCTGAGTTAAAGAACCTAAGTCGTGCAAGTGAGATACATTTAATTTATCAGTTAATCTTACCTTTTGTTGTATTTTCCATGCTGGCGTAAAAGAAATATTGAACCAACCCTTGTTGACCAGCTGAATAGTATTTTCGATTTTAAATAATAAAATCCACTATTTACAAAGTCTTCCCAACATTTTTCAAAAGATAAATCGAAATTATTATGGTTGGGCCATGCCCTACCTATCTTTATATTTGGACACATTTATTACTTAGACTATTCAAAGTTAATATGGGATGGTATACCAATACCATATACAAATTCGTCTAAATTACATCGCGACCTGGTTGTTTCTTATATATATGTTTGATTAGTTTAAATTAGTATATATGTATATTACAATTAAATACACATCTTTAATAAAATTGGAAACAAATTATGTTATAATAATCAATGAGAGGATTAAGAGTGATGAATAACAAAATGACTTGTATGCAATTTCCATTCCCATGGTTAAATTAACAGGTTTTTAAAAATTAATGATGTAGGTAATAAGAACTATTTCCCTTTAATTTAGGATGTTGATTGTTTATTTAGAGTGTCTAATAAGAATTAATGGTTGAATAGTTATAGAGTTGTTATTAAGGAATGATATTCTTGATCATAGTAATGGTATTCATTGAATGATTTAAGTTTACACCTTGAATAAATCAATTGATGAGAAAATAACGCAACTTCAATGAAAAAATAGACAAAATCCTTGTAAAGTTGTAATTTTTGTGAGTGAAATATTTCGCCCGTATCCTAACTCTATTGTGCTAATTAATCATGGAATCGATGATTTCTTTGTTTTAATTATAGATATTTATATACATATAAATATATTTATATAATACATTCAGTGTGTCTTTTATTAATGAGGTTATCTCTAGAGTTTTCACATAAAGTATTTTAAACATTAAACAAAAGTTTACTTCGTAGTTGTTCCCGCAGTTTTGAAACCACTTTTTCATGTAAAATTAATTCTTGCATATAATTAAAGTTGAGTTTTAATGACTAGTAGAAATAAATAAAAAATTTACCCTAGGTCAATCACTTAAATGGTTGTATCTTATTCCTTTCTCTTGATAGATAGAATTAGGAGATGTTACATATGGTATCAGAGTGTGTTCAACTCTATGACGACAGACTCGTGACGCCTTCCACTATGTTAAATAAAATGATTAGAGTTGTATCACTAATAAATTTTGAAATTATCCATGCAGGTAATCATGGTTAGAGGACGCATGGGAAGTAGACGTCGTGGTGTGGGAGGAAGAGGTATGCCTCCTCCAGTTGTATCCACACCAGAGGGATCAAACCCTCAGGGAGATGAGAAGACCACTGAGCAGGAGCAGGTTGTTGTGGGAGATGTGGTAGGTATGATGAGATCCTTCTAAAGGATATCAGAGGCAATGATAATCCATCTTGATTGGGATGATGGCATAACGTCTGTGCCCAATGAGGGTTCACAACGCACTCCAACAGGTAGTAGTAGTATACACAAAGAACTCGAGAAAGTGAAATTTCTTGAGTTTTGGGGTGCCGTGGACGGCTTAGCCGTTGAGGCATGGTTGGAGAACATGGTGATGTGCTTCACACTTCATGATTACACCTCCAACATGAAATTCTGCATGGCAGTATTTCAACTGAAAGGGAGTGCTCTACTTTGGTGGAAGACACTTCTACCTCAACTAAACATGGTCGTTGAAGATGTGTCATAGGAATTGTTCGAGGAACGATTCTGGGAGAGGTATTTGTACGATGAATTCACGCCTTACAAATACCTTCTTCAATGCCTTACAACAGGGTAGTCATACGGTACCAGAGTATGAGTCCAGGTTCATGGAGCTACTCAGATATGCTCCACATATGAACATGAAGAAGTTAAAGGTCAACAAGTTTGTGTTTGGACTTAACTTCAACATTCATGCAAAGGTGAGGATATTGATGCCCTAGACGTTGCACACTGCAGTTCAGAAATCCCTCATAGCTGAGGAAGAGTTGAATAGTGGGGGTCAGGGCAGGACTCCTTCTAGACAGACTAAACAAATGACATTGGGAGTGCAACAACATCAGACACTCACCAGATAGACTTCTAGGCATCGAGATACTCCTAGAGGACCTATGTTCTCAACACCACAAAGATAGAATCCTAGACAGAGGACTCCTTATAGAGCACCACCGTAGCAAAAGCAACAACATTGTCCGCAACAACAACAACAACATCGTTCGCAGAAGCAACAACATTTTAGGCCTATTCAATAGAATAGACCAAGATCACAGACTGTTAGGACAACAACTTCTACTTCCGGAGCACTGGACCGAAGAATGGATGTTGGACATGTGGAGAGCCACATTACTAGAGAGATTGTTTGATTGAGAAGGCTAGAGCGGTTGGATTGTTAGGACCCACTACAATTGAAGATTTGGGCATGGCCCACAGGATACATGCAACGGTGAATAACCGCAAGTTTGAGCACTAGTCTACTGTGCTTGAGACGTCAAGTATGATTTTCAATCAAAATTTTAGTATTTTGATAGATTCAAGAGCTACAAAGAGATTTATTTCTAGTGCTTCACTAAAGAGAATTAGGGTAAAGGAGATCGATCAGGATGACTTCAGATGCGTAGAAATGACACTGGGAGCCAAACAGAAAGTTGGAGGAAAGGTTATGGACTACAACATTAACCTGGGTTATTTTGTAATGAAGGTAAATCATTATGTCACGATCTTAGGATCTTATGACATAATGATTGACATGGACTAGTTGGAATTGCATGATGCGATACTTAACTGCAAGATGAATGGTTAAGTTTGACAAATGATTTGGGACAAAGTAGGGTGATTGTAGGAAAAAACTAGGGGGTTTCACTGAGATTTATTTCTTCCTGACAATTACAGAAAAGTATGTGCAAGGGATGCAAGTTATATGTCATCCTAGCACTTAACGAAAAGGGTGAGACAGAAGGATTTAAAAACCTTCCTGTAGTATCAAAGTTTGCAGATGTATTTCTAGAGGAACTACCAGGTTTTCCACCAGAAATAGAACTTAAGTTTACCATAGATTTGAAAAATGGAACAAAATTGATTCCGATAACGCCATATCGGATGTCAATGCATGAATTGCAGGAGTTGAAAATGCAACTGAAGGAATTGTTAGACTTGAGACTTATACCTTCAAGTGTGTCACCAAGGGTGTGCCAATTATTTTTGTTAGAAATAAGGATGGATCGTGGAGGCTTCGTATTTACTACTGTCAATTGAACAAGGCTACGATCAAGAACCAATATCCATTGCCAAGGATTGACGATTTATTTGATCAGATGAAGGGAGAAACTATGTTTTCTAAGATTGATGTGAGATCATGATATTACCAATTATAGATAAAAGAGGAAGATATCCCTAAGACTGCATTTAAGACGAGATTCATACACTATGAGTTCATTGTTTTACCGTTTGGATTGACGAATGCCCCAGGCGTATTTATGAGTTTGATGAATGAGGTATTATGTGAATACTTGGAAAAGTTTGTTCAAGTATTTATTGATCACATATTGATTTATTCTCGGATGAAAGAAGATCATGACGAACACTTGATATTGGTTCTATAGTGTCTGAGAGAAAACAAATTGTATGGGAAGCTATCAAAATGTCTTTTTACCAATCAAAGATTCATTATTTGGGACATATCATATGTGGAGAAGGCATCGTTGTGGATCCAACGAAAGTAGAGGCTATTATGGAATGTCCAACTCCAACTAACGTACTATAAGAAGTACGTATATTTATGGGGTTAGCAGGTTATTACCGACATTTTGTCAAAGGTTTTTCAAAGATAGCAAATACAATTACAAAATTATACAAGAAAAACAAGAAATTTGTATGGACTGAGAAATGCACAGAAGCATTTCAAAATATCAAAGAGTTGTTAGCGACAACACCGATACTGAAGGTTCTCGACATGGACAAAAAATTCTTGGTATGCACGGACGCATCCAAGGAAGGCCTAGGTGGATTTTTGATGCAAGATGGTCAAGTGATCGCTTACGTCTTAAGTAAATTGAGAAGGGATGAGGAAAACTATGTAACGCACGACTTGGATTTATTAGCGATCATATATGACTTACGATTATGGGGACATTATTTGATTGCACGGATATTTGAATTAAAGACAGATCATTGTGGATTGCAACATATTTTTACGTAGAGTGACCTGAACGCGCGGCAAAGGAAATGGTCAGAACTACTAAGAGAATACGATTTCAAGATTACTTACATTAAAGGGACGAAAAATAGAGTAGTAGATGTGTTGAGTTGAAGACCACGCATATTCTCGATAATACCTCTTAAGACAAATATTCGAGAAAATATTCTAGCTTTACAGATAGATGATGACTGGTATAAAGAAGTTAAGGATAATATTGGACAAGATACCATGATGGTACCGAAGTTTGAAGGATATTCTTTGGACAACGATAGATTGTTGAGATATAACGACAGAATTTATGTACTACCTAATGACGAATTAAGAAGTTTGATCTTAAGAGAAGCTCATCGAGCAGTATACATGGCTCATCCGAGAGTCACAAAGATGAAGGCAGACCTTAATCCTTTATTCTTCTGGAAAGGAATGAAAGCAGACATAGTCATTTACATGGCGAGATGTCTAGAATGTCAGCAAGTGAATACCTTGAACATAGAAATCCAATAGGGTTGTTGCAACCACACGTTATTTATGAATCAAAATGGGAGGTCACTTCGATGGATTATATTGTTGGATTGCCACTAATGACAAGGAGACACAATTTGGATTTTGTGGTCATTGACACTCTGACGAAGAGTGCACACTTTATTCCATAGCATACAATGTATCAGGCACCAGATATAGATAGACGTTTTGTTAGCAAGATTGTGAGGTTGCACGAAGTACCAAGAAAGATCATATCCGATCGTGGATCAGTGTTTACAACATATCACCCAGAAACAGATGGACAAATAGAACGAACGAACCATAAATTAGAGGATATGCTTCTGATGTATGTGATGGATCAACATAAGCATTGGGAGGACTTCTTTCCATTAGTAGAGTTTGTATACAACAATAGTTAGGAGAGTACGATTAATATTTCACTGTTTGAGTTTCTTTATGGACGACCATATCAGACGCCTCTGAGTTGGAACATACTAGAGGATAGGATTTTGGTAGGACCAAAAGTGATCCAAGAAATGGAATAAAAAATGAAATTGATAAGACAGATGATTAAAGAAGCACAAGATCGATAGAAGATTTATGTTGATGCGCATCGCATTGACCACAGTTATGAGATTGATGAAAGAGTTTTCTTGCGGGTAAAACCGAATAAGAGTTTGATAAAGTTTGGAAACGGTGTTAAACTCTCTCCTAGGTTTGTGGTACCTTTAGAGGTGGTGGAAAAGAAAGGACTTGTGGCTTATCGACTAGCCTTGCCTGATTCTTTGAGGCATATGCACGATGTATTTCATGTATCTGTTTTATGACATTATATTATCGATCTGTCACATGTTATTGAAATGAGTTCCTTGCAGGTGTCGGACGAGGGTTCTCTCATGGTGGAGTCAATATACATTCTGGACCATCGCACTCGACAGCTACGACGTCGAATAGTCGATCAAGTCAAGGTCCAGTGGGACAATTATAGTCCACACTTGGCTACATGGGAGGACACATATGAGATGTGTTAGCAGTTTCCTTATTTGTTTGATAGATTAGATATGTAGATCTATGTTAGATACATTTATTTACTTGCAATTATATACAGTACAAACTTTGGGATGAAGTTTAAAACAAGAGGGGGTGTATGTAACATCCTGTTCTACTGAGCACACTTTCATTGACTTATTCTTTGAGGACATTTGTGTCCAAGTGATCCGATTATGGTACATTATGATTTCGTTTTGATTATGAGTTATATATGACGATGATGATGTATTGTGATTTAATGTCACTTTCATATGTATATGTATTGATAGATATTATTGACGAGTTCTCCTGAGTGTGCAGGACACATGATAGGTTATGGATGCTGATGGCATCAATGGACTTCCTTGGACTTCGGATTGAGTCAGGGAGTGGATTGTATTTTGTTTGAGTATTTCATTTTATGCACATGTGATATGTGATTGATTACAATATGATTTATGTATATGGATTATTGACACTGTTCTTGTCAGTGGATGTAGGCTTGATGATTCTTGCTAATCTGACTCACATCAAGAGTAAAGGAGTTATGCACAGAAACCAAACATTTGAGGGAGAGGTGTGGCAACGTCCCTGTCACATCCTACTAGCACTCTTGCCATGACCTGAATTATAGGTTAACGATTACCTAGTTCGTGAGGTACACGATGTCATGAGAGTAGACTGAGATAGTCGCTCACGAGGAAATCTAAGGGGTGCACAATAAGGAAGAATCCTTATTCCTTAGAAGCCCTTAGTATCTCACAAGGTCAACCAAGGGGAGTGTTGACTCCAAGTGTTGAACAAACTTCCAAAACTAGTCAAAGGCGAGTGGCACCCTTGGAGCATGGAGGTGTGTCTTGAAGGGCATGTCGTGTAGTTAAAATGTGAGTCAATAAATCTAGATGTCCTAGAAAATTAATAAAATGCTTATACCTTGATAGGACAGAGTATTAATTAATCAGTAAATTATAAACTTAGAAGCCTAAATCTAGACTAAGTCTAAGTGTGAAATAAGTTAAAAGATTTGAGATAAAAAAAAAAAAAACATTAATAAATTAGAATTTAAAAATAACAAATAATATTTAAATATGATTGTTTTTAGATTTATGTGGTGAGTATTTTCAAAGTTGTTTGCCGGATAATATTTAAATATATTAAGCATAATAATAAAAATTTATTATAATAGATTTTGATAATTAAATTATAATAGGTTTTAGAAAAAAAATAATAAACCATTATAATTATAAAACTTTATAATAAAATAAATGAGTATATATTCATTTTTATTCATAATTTTTAGGCATCTAAATAATTATATAAATATGATTAAGTTTGTGAATTTTGTATTAAATTTGAAATAAAATTATATTATAATAATTCAATTTAAAATTATTTCAAGAAGACTCTATTATTGCAATAGAACGAACCTACATTTGTGTATGGTTACGTCACTTTTAATATACCAACACACCATTATTTCAATAGAACGAACCTATAATAGTTTGATGAAATGTCCATTTTCGAATACTTCGTGCACCTAGAGGAACTTGTGGGGATTATCCTGTGGGAAATATGGCGTCGGTGCTGGGGCTGTGCAAATAACAATTCACGAGAACAGAACGTGATGAACATAACCATATTGTCGCAATGTCATGAACATAGTCTCGTCATTGCAATGTGATGAACATAACCATATTGTTGTAATGTGACGAACATTGTCTCATCGTGTTGATCCGATGAACATATCCTCATTGCCACAATGTGACACAAATATCATGTCATCATAATCTCAGAAAAAATGTCTTGTCGTCATAATGTGATGAACATAGCCTTGTAGTTGAAATAAATGTCATGTCATCGCAATGTGATGAATGTATGAAATTTAATTTCATCACATAGCCATACGACATACGATGAACATATGACATTTATGTTCATCACATAGTTATTTTTTACTTAAATGTCCTATCATCTCCATGTGATGAACATAKACCCATCATCRCAATATCCCCTTCRTCGTCAATATGTGACAAACAATATACTATTATCGCAATGTGATGAACATAGTCACATCGTCGCAATGTCATGCAAATATCATGTCGTCATAGTGTGACACAAATCTCGAGTCATCGCAATCTGATGAACTTAACCCCTCCCTCTCTATGTGACAAAAATAACCATATTGTTGCAATATGAAGAACGTAGGCTCGTCGTCACATTTCCATCAACATAGCTTCGTCGTCGCAATGTTACACAAATATCATGTCCTCATAATGTGACAAATAATTCCAAATGTTGTTATCTTAATGGCATCTGTAGTCTTGGTCAATGATGGTCATGGGCAACCATGGTCACTTATGGATAAGAAATAGAAAATATAGTTAACCATTGTCAACCATGGTCATGGTCAACCAAGGTCAACCATAGTGAAGGTCATCCAAAGTG
>JZKD02S0437326.1:85253-118739 GCA_000966675.3 Picea glauca
ATTAAGTTTGTGAATTTTGTATTAAATTTGAAATAAAATTATATTATAATAATTCAATTTAAAATTATTTGAAGAAGACTCTATTATTGCAATAGAACGAACCTACATTTGTGTATGGTTACGTCACTTTTAATATACCAGCACACCGTTATTGCAATAGAACGAACCTATAATAGTTTGATGAAATGTCCATTTCCGAATACTCTGTGCACCCAGAGGAACCTGTGGCGATTATCCTGTGGGAAATATGGCGCCGGCGCCGGGGCTGTGCCGGAATGTTTCCTCCATAGGAAAGGCTCCGGGGACCGAATAACAGTTCACGAGAATGGAACGAAAACTGCGCGTGAGAAGAGGGTCGCCGGAACGAGACGGGAAAGTCCAAGACGCCCAAGGGTGTGAACGCGGAGGGCCAGAAAGTCTAACAGAGAGACTAAGCCAAAAAAGTTTATTGCAATTTTCAAAGGTGGTTATAATTGTACAACTTTTAAGGGGGACAACGCGTAATCGTCGGTTGGCGCAATTTTCAAAGGGAGTGGGTTCCTTGTGAGGAGTGTATGTGTTATATTATATAATATATATATTGTATGTGTTATAATATAATAGGTTTTTTGGTTTTAGTTTTTAAATTTTTAGTCAATTTAGAATTCTGATCGATTTTCTAAAGATTGGTTTAAATGGAGCAAAATCTCCGAGGTAAGGTTTTGAAATGCATGAAATTTTGATTCATACAAAACTTAGACTATTTCTAAAAATCTGGTCGGATTCAGGCTCATTTTTTTACTTGGCAAAACTCAGACTATCCCTGCAAATCTGACCGAATTCAGGCCCATTTTTTTACCTGGAAAAAAGGTCTGTTTGCCAATTAGCCTACTCCTTTTCAAAGGTTATTATAATTGTATATCTCTAAGTTTTATAAAATGTGTTTTCCAGCTAATATCCAAGGACAACTTGCAGATTTACAATTTCTTAGAATAGGTAGACAACGTCAAAAGTTTATTGCAATTCTTAATATGGTTATTATTGTACAGTTTATTGCAAATTTCATTATTGATGTGGAAGAAAATCAAATATATATTTAAGTAATAAACTAGGAAATTTAGATGTTTTTATATTTAGTATGTTGTTTTTTTTCTTATGATCTATATGTTTGTATATTTGATATTTGATGTGTTTCTGGTCATAGAATTTAATAGTTAAAATAGTTTTAATGGACTATCAAATACTCCATTATTAAAGTTAACAAAAGCATTCAAAACTTTAAATTTTCATGTAAACCTATCAAAATGGGTAAAAAGTGTTTTTTTTAGCAAGATTGTTTTTCCCCTTAATGGGGCATGCCAAGGTTTGTTTTTATTTTAGCAAAGATTGGGTTTGATGACCTCTTTATAGTATCTTAGTTTTCTTTTTTCTTCTACTTCTTTATTGCACCACAATTTCTCTTTAAATTTGGATGTGATCCTATTTTTAATGGTATAAATATTCTACAAAGTGAACTCACTATTCTCTAATGATTTAGCCAAAACTTATCATCATTATGTCATTCCCACATAATTAAAAGTGGTTGATATATGTTGATCGGTGCCATTTTCCACCTTTCAAAACTATTGACATCTATCAACATATATCGACTACTTTTAATCACAATACATCATACTGAAACATAACCCTTGAGGAACATCAAAAAGTGATATAACCCTTGATGGATGTTGCAATCTGATGCAACTATTGAGGTACATAGTAATTTGACATAAGTCAACCAAGATGAATGTCACAATGTAACATAACCACAGTCAACTTTGGTCAACCATAGTAATATTATGGTCACACATGGTTAACCATAGATGAACGTAGAAATTCGACATAACTTAATGAAGTTGAATGTCACATTGTGACATAATCAATGGGAACATCAAAATAAAACATAACCCTTGATGAACGTTGATATCTAACATAATCCTTGGCAAAATTTGCAATGTGATGAAAGTAAACCATAATCCTTTGACAAATGTCACAATCCAACATAACCCTTGATGATCATCACAATCTAACATATCCCTTGTCATTGCAATCTAACACAACCCTTGATGTTGCAATCATAAGTCATCATACTTATCAAGAACACCACAATGAAACATAACCCTTAAGGAACATCAAAAAGTGATATAACCCATGATGAACATCATAATGTGACAAAACCATTAAGGAATGTACAATTTGACATTAGTAAAAAAATATGAACATCGTAATGCAACATAACCATTGGGAACATCACAATAGAACAAAACCCTTACTCACTAAAACATAATCATTAAGGAACATCTCACTAAAACATAACCCTTAAGGAATGTTGAAATGTGACATAACCCTTAATAAATGTCGCAAAGTGATGTAACCATAGACAAATATAGCAATTCAACATAACACAACGAAGATGAATGTCACAATGTGACATAATTATTGGGGAACATCACAATCCAACATACATTTTGATGAATGTCACAATCTAACATAACCTTTGTCGAATGTTGTAATCTAACATAACCCTTGATGAAAATCACAATCTAACATAACCCATCATGTTGCAATGTGAAAAAACTCAACTAATTAATCCCTTTCCATACGTCACAATCCAACATAACCCTTGATGTTGCAGTGTGATGCAATCCAACATAACCATTCAAAAATATTACAATGTGATGAACATTTCCCAACATCCCAATGTGATGAACATAACCCATTATCATAGTGTGACTAACATAACCCAGCATTGTGATAAAGCATAACCCATATCGAACGTTGCAATGTGCGAAAGTCAACCATAATCAACCATGGCCAACTAAAGACAAGCATGGTTGACATAAGTCAACCATGATAAACATTGCATCTATATGAAAAAACTATTTAGAAACATCATGTAATCTAACCTAATCCCTGAAGAACATCACATTGTGACATAACCATTTTGGAACAGAACAATTCGACATAAGTCAATCAAGATAAATGTCACAATGGTACAAAACCATTGAGTAACATCGCATTCCAAAAAATCCTTTCTTGAACATTGCAATGTGATATAACCCTTAAAACCACTCAATTCAATATAAATCCACCTAGATGAACATCACAATGCTACATAACCATCAAGGAACATCAAAATTATGAAAAAACCCTTGATGAATGTCATAATGCAACATAACCATTGAGGAGCATAGCAATTCCATATAATCCAACCAAGGTGAATATGCATAATGACCATTTAGGACCATTTCATTGAAACATAACCCTTAAGGAATGTTGTAAGGTGACATGCCCCTTAATGAACGTTACAATATGACATAACCATTGAGGAACATAACAATTCCACATAACACAATGGAGATTAATGTTGCAATGCGACATAATCTTTAGGGAACATCACAATCCAACACAACCCTTGAGAAACGTCATAATGTGACATAAACCTTGATGGACATCACATTTTGAAACACATAACAATTCTACATAAGTCAGCCATGATGAAATTCACAATGTGACATCCCCAATGTAACCATGATTAAACATAGTCAACCATGTTCAACCATAATCAAACATGGTCAACTATAATAAATGAAAGTTAACCCTAGTAAACAAAGATCAACCATAGTAGACCAAACATGAACCAAATTCAGCCATAAGTCAACCACAATAAATTAAACATAAAATAAATTCAACCATATGCCGACCATAGTCAACTATAGTAAATTGAAATCAACCATGGTCAATTGTAGACCACCATGTTCAAACATAGATATCCATGGTCAACCGTAGACAACCATGCTCTACCAAAGGTAACCATAGTAAAATATGGACCACCATGTCATCCATAATCAACCATATTCAACATGGTTATCCATATTTAACATGGTCAGCCAAATTCATCCATGGACAATAATAGTTTAATATAGTCAACAATAGTTAACCATGATCAACCAAATTCAACCATGTTCAACCATAGACACCCATGGTCACTCATGGTAAACCACAACCAAACATGGTCACCCATTGTCAACCATAGTCAATGATATGAAAATGTAAAGGCCTGAATCTCTTTAAAATTGCAAGTGAAATGGTATGTGCTTGGGTAATAGGATCAAGTTACAAACACATAAAGATTAATGAGTTTTTTAACTTAATCATGAGAAACATAAACAGCCATAAATAGCCATCAATATACACACATTAACACAACAAAATGATAAAGGAGTTCACCCCTCTCTTGGGATACATCTCCTAGTGATCCAATTGGCTATTGGTGGCCACCCACCTGTTCCAATTGGCTCCTCTTGTCCATCTTTAGTTCAACACATTCTTTTGTACTTCTTTGTAATTGTGGGTTCTACACTTATGGGACTGTATGAATCTCTACACATCTTCTAGGCAGATATTGGTGGCTTATCACCTAATCCAACTAGATTATTTTGTATGTTTTCATGTTAACACATCTTGTTGTACTTCTAGCGCCATTTTGGAGGCCTAAACAATGTTTTTTTACTCACCACATACAAACAATAGACATAGCCAAATTTTGATGGTGGAATGTGTATCTCTTTGAAATACCTTTCCAACAAGCTATCACATGCCTAAAACATAGGTCGTATGTAAAAGTTACGACACCGAGAAGTTGAGGTACCAACTTACCCATAGGGTCCCACATGACTTTTGACATTTCACCTCCTAGGGTTAGGTTTTTGGATGCCTAGGGTTTTTTCATTCATGAGTAATATAAAAAAGGCCTCTAGAGCCTCATTATAATTCATTCTTCTTAGACGGATGTGCGTAGCAGCCACATCTCTTCTCAAACATAACTACTAGCATTAGAGCAAGTATTTCGGTTCTGCAGTTTTACAGTTTCAGCCTATTACATTATTCAATAAAAGATATTGTTCACTGGATTTTTTTGTTAATCTTCATATCTCCATGTTTATTGTATTCAGTTAGTTAATTAGTTCATTTCGCTAATAAATCCGGATCAATGGTATCAGAGTAGTCTTATCTTCATTTATTTTTCTTCGTGCATGTCCCCAACAAGATCTGGGTACAAGAAGTTGGGACTCGAACCAATCGATCCATTGCAAGATCGTTTGCGCCAAGCCTGAAAACAAACCATGGGGAAAGAAAAAAAAGATGATGGAGCAAGATATCTTATTAAAATGTTGCTCGAGGAAGCCCTCGCACGACAAAAGAACGAAATGATGGACAACTTTGCACAGATCCTTTGACAATTGCCCACAGGAGAAGCATATTCATCAAGCGGCCATGCGACCCCCTTTAAGGTATAGGTAAATTTTTATATTCCATTATTTGTAGGATTGATAGATGGGGATGCTATAAATAAATGGTTGAATCTACTCGAAGGTTATTTTTCGGTCCACAATTTTTTCGATAGGGAAAAGATCACTTTTGCACTCCTCAAGTTCATTCCCCATGTTAAAGACTGGTGGGATACTTACTCTAAGAAAAGGGTCGTAGAGGAATCTACAATGTTTTTTGGTGGCCCCTACATGGGATTCCTTCCGGGACACCATTAAAGAACAATACTACCATCTTGGAAGCTACAAGGACCAGTACTCCAAATGGACCACTCTATGTCAAGAAAAGGACCAGACAATACCAGATTTCACCAATATTTTCCATACCCTACGCACCAAATTGGGTATCAAATACTCTGAGCATCATATGGTGCTAAAATACTGTGGTTTTTTGCACATATACATTCAAACATAAATTTATTTTCTGGACATCCTCCCATTGGGCACGACTTATAGATACGTTGTCAAGATCGAGAATAAATTTAAGAAGAAAAGGCGAGAGTTTGGATCTGCAAACCCCTCACAGCTGAAGCAGGGAAAAGGCGGCCCCAACCCACACAACAAAGGACCAAGTCGAGGTGGCCTCCCTCAGGACAACCTATCCAAGCTGCAACACAAGAAGGGAAATGAGAAGATGAAGAAAGACACGGGGAAATGGTGTGAGTACCATAAAATCCCTTGGCACAACACCGAATAATGTCGCTCCAAGTAGTCACTCATGGCTGAACTGAAGGCTTCCGAGTCAAAGGATGATTCTGATTCTGAATCAAATACTGAAGGAGAGAAGAATATTATCAATGATGAACCCAGTGCCATTTTCGCTACCACCAAATTATGACCAAGCAAAACAGAAGAACTAGAGGAATGGGAATGCCTCTTTAACCCGTAGATGTGGGTAAAGGGGGTTCCTCTTCATTTCGTTGTTGATAGTGGTAGTTAGAAGAACCTAATTTCGACAGAGGTCATCAAGCAAATGGACTTGCCAATGACACCGCACCCGCAACCCTACACCATCGGCTAGCTTCGCCAAGGAAGAGATCTCTATGTCAGCCAACAATTTTGTCTGACCTACTACTTTAAGCCTTTCAAAGATGATGTGCTATGTGATATTGCTACCCTTGAAGTTTTTGATGTTCTTTTAGGACAACCATATTTGTGGAAGTGTCATGTTGTGTATGAGTCTAGACCCCATAGTGTTATTATTACTTTGGGTAGACAATTGTACAAGATACTAGAGGTAGCGCCACCTATTGCTATTTCTTTAATCTTTGCTAAGAAATGAAGTAAGGTCATTTCACAAACCGAGAAGTTAGTCTTCTTTGTGATCCATGCTCATAGTAAGCAGAATGTCGTCACCACATCCGTGGCCTCTACACAGAGACTCTTTGTAGCAGAAGTAAGTGGACGAGATCATGGAAGAATACAGAGACATCTTCTCCTCACCTACAGGGGTACCGACACACTTCCAAATCAAGCATCCAATTGATCTGACCCCCAACGCACCTCTACCTAATGGACCAGTCTATCATCGCTTGTTGATGGAAAATGATGAAATCAAGCGTTAGATCCAAGAGTTTCTTCAAAATGGGCACATCATACCCAACTCTTCCCCTTGTAGAAGCTTGATTGTACTGGTGCAGAAAAAGAATAGGACTTGGCGACTCTGCATTGATTACATAGCCTTAAACAAAATCATAGTCAAGAACCGCTATCCCATTCCCAGGATTGATGACCTTCTTGACCAAATCAAGGGGGAAAATTTCTTCAACAAGATTGACCTAAAGTCTGGCTACCACTAGGTTCCCATCGAACCAACTGATGTATGGAAGACAACCTTCAAGTCTAAAGAAGGTCTCTTTGAATGGATAGTCATGCCTTTTGGCTTAACAAATGCACCAACCACTTTCATGAGGTTGATGGATGATGTATCGAGACCCTTCACCAACTCCTTTATGGTGGTTTATTTGGATGACATCCTCATCTTCAGTAGAACATGGGAGGAGCACATGCGGCATATTCAATAGGTTTTGAGCACTCTGCAGCAACACAAGCTATATGCCAACTTGGAAAAGTGCTCTTTTGGCATGAATAGGGTCCAATACTTGGGATACATTTTTGATGAGCATGGGGTACATGTTGATCCAGCTACGATCCGAGTCATCCATGACTGTCTATCCCCGACCACACTGACCGAGCTTCGAAGCTTTTTGGGACTAGCCAACTTCCATCGACGTTTTGTGTTGGGATTCTCCCATATTGCATGGGCCCTCAGCCAGGTGATCAAGGGTGGTGGAAGGGCCAAGTTCATGTGGGGTAAGGAACAACAATGAGCATTTGATGATCTGAAGCATTGCTTGCGCTCAGCTCCAGTACTCTCCTTACATAATCTGCAACAACCATTCGATATTGAAACTGATGCATCTGACTATGTTGTGGGCACAGTTCTCACTCAGCAAGGTCATCTGATGGCATACCATAGTGAGACACTTTTAGATATTGTCCGAAAATACCCCACCTATGAAAAGGAAATGTATTCCATTGTACAAGCTTGTTGTCAATGGAAACATTACATTCTAGGAAATGAGATGATCATACAGACTGATCACAAGCCTCTATAGTTCATACAGACATAGGGGAAATTGCATAATGATAGCCATCAGAAGTGGTCCACCTACCTGCATAAGTTCCATCTCAACATCAAGTATAAGACATGTATCTCAAATCGTGTCACTGACTACCTTAGTCGACCTCCTGTGGTTTCACTCACCATTGTTCTCCATTCCTGTGGACATGAAGTATTTGAGTGGCCCCAGCTTTATCAACAAGATCTGGACTTCACCACCACCTATCAGCTCTCGGGTACAGGCATGAATGTCACCAATTTTCACATTCATGACAGACTATTATGCCACATGGGCCATATTTTTGTTCCTATAAGCGAGCGTCAAAAGATGATTTGGGAAGCCCACTACATTCAGATGGCAAGGCATTTTAGTGTGGAGAAAATTGTGGTCATTCTTCAGAAAAAAAATTATTTGCCAAAACTTCGACAAGACGTCAGCAACTATATCATATATTGCACTTTGTATGTCATTTCCAAGCCATCCATCAAGAAGCAAGGCTTATACACCCCTCTTCCTACTACCGAGAAGCCTTGGGAATCCATCTCAATGGATTACATTTCTGGCCTTCCGTCCACCAGGAAACGAAATGATTGCGTATTTGTGTTTGTTGATAGGTTTTCAAAGATGGCCATCCTCACAACCTGCAAGAAGAATATCATAGCGATAAATACTTCCAAGATCTTCTTTGAATGAATGTGGTTTCACTTTGGGATACAATAGACCACCATCTCTGACCGGGACAACAAGTTCCTCAACGCATTTTGGTTGAGTCTCTGGTCACTGTTAGACACCAAGATCACAAAATCTACTACTTTCCACCCCCAAACAGATGGCCAAACAGTGGTCTTCAATCGGATGATTGTGCACATCCTGTGCATGTACAACTCTAAGAATCCACATACATGGGACGAGAGTCTCCCCTATGTTCAACACATTTACAATAGGGCTCTCCATATCTCCACCAACCATAGCCCATTTCAGGTGGGGCTAGGATTCTAACCTTTGGGACTCATTGATGTTGCACTTACTCTTTCCACCACACATACACACTCTTCCCATGATCAGCCTGTGATCGACAAAGCCATCAGATTCATTGAGCAGATTCAACACATTCACCAACAGGTCCAGGAGATTTTGCATAAATCCAATGCTAAGTACAAGCAACACCATGATCAACAAAGGGTACCACACCAGTTTTAGGTTGGCGAAAAAGTATGGTTACATTTATAGAAGAAGTGTCTCAAAGGGCCCCATCAGAAGCTCCAACCACTTTATTATGGGTCAACACTCCACCCTTTTGAGCTCAACACTCCACCATTCCTTGGTCTACACCCAGTGTTCAATGTGGACCTCCTTCGACCATATTTTTCACCATTATTGGACACCTCAGAGATTGTAGAACAATTGACACCCACAGAGCTCAACCCTGAATGCATGGAACATGCATCCACTTATCAAATAGTGGACACACAGGTCAAGGGCACTCGCCAGTAGAGGATCCAACTTTATTGGTTTGTCAAGGCAGGGCAAATCCTCCACCAAGGCAAGTGGCTCACTCGGGGCCAAATCCAACATAAGTTTTCTCACCTGATGGGGGAACTAAATGCAATGGAGATCGTTTCTTCCTAAGGGGGGTGTATTGATCTAGTTGGCTATCAATGGCCACCCACCTATTCCAATTGGCTCCTCTTGTCCATTTTTAGTTCAACACGTTCTTCTATACTTATTTGTAATTGTGGTTTCTACACTTTTGGGTCTGTCTGAATCCCTACACATCTTCCAGGTGGATATTGGTGATCTCTCACCTAATCCAACTGGCTTATTTTGTATGTTTTCATGTCATCACATCTTGTTGTACTTCCAGGGTCATTTTGGACGCCTAAACAGTGTTTTTTTCGCTTGCCACAGTCAAACTATAAACAAAGTTAGAGTTTGATGGTGGAATGTGTAGTTATCTGAAAGACCTTTTCAACGGGCTATCACGCGCCTGAAACAAAGGTCATATGCAAAAGTTACGACCTTGGGAAGTTGAGGTACCAACTAACCCATAGGAGCCCACATTACTTTTGACGTTTCACCTCCTAGGGTTAGGTTTTGGATGTCTAGCATTTTGGAATTAATGGGTATTATAAAAAATGCTTATAGAGCCTCATTGTAATTCATTCTTCTTAGAGGAATGCGTGTAACAACCACATTTCTTCTCAGAGATAGCTACCACCATTCGAGCAAGTATTTCAGCTCTGCAGTTTTACAGTTTCAACCTATTTAATTATTCAATAGAAGATATTGTTTAGTGGATATTTGTGTTATTCTTCATATCTTTGTGTTTATTGTATTTAGTCTGTTAATTAGTTCGTTTCGCTTCTAAATCTAGATCACTTGGTCCAACTTCCAATGGATATTTTCATTAATTCTCAAAGTGTCAAAATCAATGTTTTACAATGCTCAGAATGAGAAATAGATGGATTCAATGGCTCCAGAACGTCCAAAAACACCTAGTTGCGATCTTCCTGCACCTGGTTTGACCAAAAACAAAGTTGGAATCACTCCCTGGAAGTTCATCTAAAGTGCCTTGCTTGTTATATCTTTGTTTGTGATTGTAAGTATTTCAATGGTTGATGATCTATGTGAATGATAGTTTCCATTTTTTCACACGTTGTACCAATGCATACAACTCCTTATCATAAGTAGGATAGTTAGTCACAACACCATTAAAAGTTTTGGAATTAAAACAAATGGGCTTACCATGTTGCAACAAGACTGCTCCCATTGCATAATTTCTTGCATATGTTTGGATCTCAAATGGTTGTCTCAAATTTGGAAGTGAAAGAACTGGACTTGAACTAATCTTCTCCTTCAATGCATCAAATGATTTTTGTGTCTTGCCTCCCCACTGGAAAACTTTCTTGATTCTTATCATTGAATGTAATGGAGCTGCAATTGAAGAGAAGTTAGCAATAAAATTTCTCCAATATTAGGTTGCTCCAACTCCAAAAAATCTTCTTACCTCTGTCACATTGTTGGGATTTGTCCAATCCAAAATGGCTTTGACCTTGGAAGGATCAATTTTCAGTTCTCCTCCTCCAACAATATGCCCCAAGTAAACAAGTGAGGTCTTTCCAAAATCACATTTAGACATATTCAAAAACAAATTTTCTTTCTTTAAGAAACCCAAAACTTGGTTTACATGCATAACATGATCTTCACGAGATTTTCTCAATATCAAAATGTCATCCAAGTAGACAAAGAATCATGATTATCTTTATGTTGTGGTTGATCGTTTCAGAAAAAATGTGTATTTTGATGCCTTGTAAGAAGCAGGTTACCACTGAGCAAACGACACAAATGTTCTTTCAACATTGTTGGGTACATTTTGGGTTGCCTAAATTCATTATTTCTAATCGAGATTATCAATTTATTGGGAACTTTTGTTCAAGTTTATGGGTACTCATGGAAACCAAACTAAAAAAGAGCACAACGTTTCATCCACAAACCGATGGTCAAACACAATTGGTTAATAGAACAATAGTGCATATTCTTCGTGGTTATCGCAACAAGCATCCTAATAATTATTGTAACACCCTGTTTCCCCTAGTCTATAAAAATAGCTATACTGGCCAAGTATTGTGGAAAACTTAGAAATGTGAATGTGTGATGTGAATGGACCTTGTGAAAAAGGTCGATGAATGTAAACAATATTATGAATATATATATTGCAGGACTGCTGAGATGGGGATGTGTTGAAAAAGAGACCATGATGGTTGAAGAAAGGTGGTGGAAGGAACCTGGAATGGTGGCATTAACTTCCACTGAAACCAATACCATATTTGGACTTCACTGGCCCAGAGAACCAAGAGCAGCTCGTTGGCCCCAAATTAAATCACTCACCAGGTTGGTAGGTAAATGGCTCCTCATGAGTGATGAGGGATGGGGGTGAACCACCCATCCGTAGAGTCCTCAGAACTGACCACTGTGAGGAAGATCGTGCCACATGCAACCTCGCCGAAAAGAGAAAAGGAAGGAAGAGTGTGCGATCAAGGGGGAAAACACGAGGGAAAGAGGAAGAGAGATTGGAAGAAATTTGGAAAAACTACAGAGTGAGTGATAGCAGAGAAGAAAGAGAGTAACCTTCGTTCTCAGTCACTGGCAAACAAAGACTCAGTCTCGCAGCATCGTGGTCTCATCTTGAGGGTGGCTAGTGGTAAATCCATTCGAAATCACTGAGCCTACGGTTGGGTGGAAACGAGCACCCCTCTCAGCAGTTGCAAACACAACTGGTGTTATTTTTTATAAGTGTTTTATATCTTGCATCTTGAAATGTATATTCTAACATTTATGCTCATAGTCTATGCAATTATGAATGGTTTCAGTATAAGACTGTCTGTGTGGTGTTTGACCAGAAATGGTGGTTGCATGCTTATAATGGAAAGACTGTGTATGGCTTATGTTTATAAATAGCTATATATATGTATACCGATCTAATTCAAACTTCAAGTCTGTTCTCGGTAAATCTATACCCTTATCCGTCTCAGGTAACACCCTGGATAGATCTCCCCATAGAGACACCCTCCTTGGAAAGCTTACCAAGAACCTAAAAAAGGATTTGATGGCACAAATCTCAGTAATCCTGCATGAGGAGGGATGGTCCTCTTAAAACCCTGAAACCCCGAATTGCGAAATCCCGAAACGGCAGCGTGTGGATAAGTATCGATTCACAGATGAGATCCTGTTGGAAGATCTGAGGTTAGTCGCAGCCATTAGATTGGAGGAAGAAACGAGGGCGTTAATGCCTCAACCCCTTTCCTTTTATCTTCATAAGTAGCGAAGAAATCGGGACCATAGATCCCCAAGGTTTGTGGGAGTATCTAGACCATCCATTTATAGGACACGTGGCTGTCGGTAAGCGTTTCGGTCTTTCGGTACCCGGGAAGACAAAGGGGAAGAACCCTGATCATCACAAGTCGTGAAACCCTGAAATAGTTCAAAGAGTGGATGAGATAGGATAGTTCAACATTTCGGTACCCGGGATACCTAAGTGCGAGTCCCTTTATACTTGCAAGTCCATAATCTCCGGGTCCGCGAAATTCCAATGGGAAAAACCCTAAAATAGATGCTTAGGTTTAGGAGTCGGTATTTCAGAGTTTCAGCTCCCGGAATGTCTAGGCGTGAGATATCCTGTCTGCGCACATCGTGAAACTCTGATTCGTGAAATCTTGAAATGATAATAGGACAGAGTAGCTATGATTTTTTGGTGTTTCGGCTCCCGGGAAAACCTAGGAGTGAGACTTCTTGTCATTACCCATCGCGAAATCCCGAAGTATGAGATCCGGAAAAGGTCTAGCGTGGGTAAGTCTTGGTGTTTCGATGTTTTGGCAACCAGGAAACCGAAGGGTCAGTCTTCTTGTACACGTCATTCCCGAAATCTCGATGGGTGAAGTCCCGAAAGAACAATACGCGGATAGGTTACGAGACTTCGGCACTTTGGAAATCGGAATGCTCAAGGGCGTATTCCCTTGTACTCGCATCTCCCTAACTCCCGACTTGCGAAGTCCCGAAATGGCTTAACACAAACGGTATTTGGTGTGTTGGTGTTTCGGCACCCGGGATACCTGACAGTAAGTTTGCTTATGCTCACTAGTCCCGAAAACCCAGTCTGTGAATTCCCAAAATGGACTGAGCGACACATATATACAACTATACGTATGTTAAGGTTTCAGAGTTTCATCTCTCGGGAAACCTAAGTGTTAGACCTCATGTCGTCGCATATCCCGAATTCCCGATGGTGGAAATCCCAAAACAGGGAAGTATGTTTAGAGTTAGTAATTCGGAGTTCGGCTTCCAGAAGACCCCGATGTGAGACCTTCTGTCATCACATCCTCTGAACTCCCGACTTACGAAATCCCGATAGGCAAAGTCCTGAAATGGATTCACACTCATGGTTTTGGTGTTTCGGCTTTCCGGTGCCCAGGACTCTCAAGGGTCATTTTTCCTCGTAATTTGCTAGTCATGAAATTCCAATGGATGAAACCCCGAAATGAACAAGGGACTACCTGTATCGCGATTTCCCGTATCATGAAAGTCGACGAGTACCCTCCGATAAGGCCTGTGGCCATAACCACCGATCAGATGAGTGCGGTTAAGGGATGACAGGATCTATATCAGGTCCCGTGGGGACTCAGGGAAATTCTATTCCTCGGAGAAAGGAAGAAAAGGCCGAAAAATTTTAAATTCCGTAGTGGGTGTGTTACAAATTAGTATCAGATCATGGTTACAACACTTGGACTGCTTGGGCTCATGAACAGATTGCGCAGAGACTCCATTCGGAGTACTATTAAAAGGAGTAACTCCTTATCTTGACCCCCTCAATTAAAAAGTCGAAGTTAAGAATGAAAAATCATATTGTGTGTGTGCATGAGAAAAATATGAAGTATGTACTGATTATAAGTGAATATGAACATTGACTAACAACCATCATTTTTCCTTTTTCACAAAAGCGAAAGATCAACCGTGGAAAATTATCGACGTATAAAATGGTGACTCACCATGAAGTGGGGAAGGGCTCCCACAATAGAGATGAAGAGTCTGACGAAAGGAGGGTGGTAGGGACCCCTCCACATCTAGCTGAAACTGTGAGGAGCCTCATGGTCGAATTACAAAGCTGCAAGGCTGACAATGAAAGGACGATGAAAGAACAAGAGAAGCAAACAGAAATTAATGCAGTTTTACTACAGAGCTTATTCGATCTACAAAGACAAATGCAACATGAACCTGAGGTACAAAAACATGGTCATATCAGTGGCCACACTAAGAGGATCACCTCTAAAAAGGTCCACCCAGAGGTAAAGGACAAGTGGTGGACGATTCCTCTGAGAAGGAAGCTGGCGGTTCGGAGGGCTCTTCTAGTAGCAGAACCAGTTCCTATTCCCAAAGGAAACAGAAGAATAAAAAGCCTTCCAAAGGTCGTAAATTTGAAGAATTCAAAAAATCCAAACCACCCTCCTTCGACGGTGAAATAAAGAAGGGAGAGGAAACAGAGGCCTGGCTGCTTGGACTAAAGAAATATTTCAGAGTCCATGACTTTTCATAAAATTTGAAGGCCCGAGTGGCCACCTTCAACTTGAACAGAAAGGCTTCCATTTGGTGGGAAGATTTAAAGAATATGAAAGGGGTTCACGAAGAGGACCTGTCCTGGAAGAAATTTGAGAAATGCTTGCGGAAGAAGTAATTGTCGGAAAAATATTTCGACGAGAAGACTAAAGAGTTTTATGAACTCAAACTGGAACAACTCACTATAGAAGAATATGTCAACAAATTCCTCGATTTGTTGAGGTATGTACCTTATATAAAAGCGAAAAATTCAAAGATGCAATGCTTCATCAGTGGACTACCTAAGGACTATCGAAATAGAATTGAATTTGATGAGCCAAAGACTCTAGAAGGCACTATTCGAAAGGCAACCTATTGTCATGAACAGTTTGGGCATCGAGCAGAACCTCGTGAAGGATGGAAACAGAATAATAGTTCAAGATTTTAGAAAAAGGGGATTAAATTCCTAGGATTTAAGAACTATAAAAAGAACCTAAGGACGAGCTTCCCAGCGCAGAGCGTACACCAGCAGAACTTTCCCTCCTTGAGCGGAAATAAAACTTCTAGATCTGTACCAGTAAAGACTGATAACCCAAAGAGAGAACCTTTGAAATGTTGGGGTTGCGGAGAAGAACATCCACTGAGAGACTGTCCACACCGACAATAGAATAGTTGGAGAATTTACAACATCCAGAAAGATACCACCGTCAATGATGTGGCCATGAGTGTGCCTCAAATTTATGCAGCCTTGGATAATAACCAGGCTGACCACCAAGCTTTAGTGGTGGAAATAAAAGGTATGATTTCCAACCATCTAGTGTCTGTTTTGATTGAACCTGGTTCAAATTTGAGTTATATAGCCCCTAAAGCTGTTGATAAGTGTAAACTACAGCCACAAAAACATACCAAGCCATGGTTGGTATAGTTAGCCACTGGCACCAAAAGAAGGGTAGCAGAAGTTATACCAGCCTGCCAATTGATGTTGGATAAATTCCCCACCCAAGCAACCCTTAACTTATTACCCCTGGGATCATATGATTTGTTGATTGATATGGACTGGCTAGCTGCCCATAAAGCCAGAATGGACTGTTACCATAAAACCTTAGAATGTGTAAGTAAAGAAGGGAAAAAGATAACCCTTTAAGAGATCCGAAAACCTGTCTCAGTAAGACAAATATCAGCTCTACAAATGAGAAAGTATTGTTGAAAGGGATGTCTCCTATATGCAATACAGGTGTTGAAAACAATCGAAGGTGACAAAACAAGCCCTGACAATCACCTTACCCTGAGAGAATACAGAGATGTGTTTTCGGAAGAGGTATCGGGTCTACCTCCAAGAAGGGATATATAATTCTCGATAGAACTTGCATCAAGAGCGGTGCTGGTGTCTAGGACACCCTACCGGATGAGCACACCCGAGTTAGTTGAACTCAAGTTGCAATTAAAAGAAATGATGGATAAGGGCTATATTCGACCCAGCATGTCTCCATTGGGAGCACCAGTCCTATTTGTGAAAAATAAGGACGATACCCTTAGATTGTGTATATATTATAGGCAACTCAATAAGGTAACCATAAAGAACAAGTACCCCTTGCCCAGGATCGATGACATGTTTGATCAATTGGGGGGTGCGTCTATTTTCTCAAAGATTGACTTGAGGTCGGGATACCATCATGTCCGAATTAAGGGTGAAGACATCCATAAAACTACCTTCCAAACACGGTATGGTCACTATGAGTTCATGGTAGTGCCATTTGGGTTAACCAATGCCCCTGCCACTTTTATGTGCCTTATGAACAATGTACTCAGCAAATTCCTAGACAAATGTGTGCTAGTTTTTATTGATGATATATTGATTTACTCCAAGAATAGAGAAGAGCATGAAGAGCATCTTAGGCTTGTGTTGCAAGTGCTAAGAGAACATCAACTCTATGCCAAATTCAACAAGTGTGATTTCTTCTAGAAGCAAATACATTACTTGGGCCATGTGTTATCTGAAGAAGGAGTAGCAGTAGATCCTGACAAAATCAGGTCTATCATGGAATGGCCTACCCCAAAGGATGTTTTGGATATTAGATCCTTTATGGGATTAGCAGGGTACTATAAGATATTTATAAAAGGATTCTCCAAGATTGGTTGTCCAATCACTGCCCTCCAGAAGAAGGGGACAAAATTCATGTGGACACAAAAATGTGAAGAAAGATTTCAGACCCTGAAACATCTACTGACCCATGCACCCGTGCTGAAGATCGTCGATCCCAAAGATTATTTCCTCATGTGCACAGATGCCTGTAAGGAAGGGCTCGGAGGATTCCTTATGTAGGGAGGAAGTGTGGTCTGCTATGAATCCCGAAAATTGAATGAGCACGAAGTCAAGTATGTGACCCATGATCTAGAGCTGGCTGCCATAGTGCACGCCTTGAAAATGTGGAGGCATTACCTCCTGGGAGGAAATTTTTTACTTATGAAAAACCACTATGGATTGCGATATCTGTTTGACCAACCAAAGCTCAATGCTATACAAGCTAGGTGGATGGCCCTCCTCATCGAGTTTGATTTTGAAATCAAACATATTAAAGGAAAAGAAAATCGTGTGGCTGATGCCCTTAGTCAAAGTATGAAAACAATTCACCTGGTCATGGTGAGTACCTACAAGACGGATGCCAAAGAAAGAGTTAGAAATGTGCAAGGAACAGATCCATTCTTCCAAACTGTGACCTTGTACCTGTAGCAAGAACCCACAGGGATAAAGTATGGAGACTACCAGATGAAGGAAAAAGGTCTTCTCACTTACCGAAGCAGATTGTGCATTCTAGATTGTGATGACTTTAAGAGGTTCATACTGGATGAACTACATAAAAGAACCTATACTGGTCATCCAGGATACCAGAAGATGATCACGGCCACTAGAAAACAATTTTATTGGCCTGGATTGAAGAAAGACATAGCTGAGTACCTAGCCAAATGCATAGAATGCCAACGGGTAAAACTAGAACACTGACACCCAACGGGATTATTACAACCTCTACCAATCCCAAAATGAAAATGGGAAACCATCTCCATGGATTTCATCACCGGATTACCAACCTCGACCAAACAAAATGATGCCATCATGGTAGTGGTGGATAAATTGAGCAAGTCTGCTCACTTTATCCCCATCAAGTCAACTTGCAAGGCAATAGACATCGCTCAGGTATTCATGAAGGAGATATTCAGATTGCATGGTATGCCGAAAGAGATCATGTCCGACAGAGACACGAAATTTACTTCCAACTTTTGGAAGTCACTAATGGTTGGTTTAGAGACCAAGTTGTTGTTTAGCACCGCCTATCACCCTCAAACTGACGGATAGACAGAAAGAGTGAACCAAATACTAGAAGATATGTTAAGAATGCATGTAATGCATCAACCCAAGAAGTGGGAAGACTACCTGCCACTGGTGGAATTCACTTACAACAATGTCTACCAAGAATCCTTAAGGATGAGTCTGTTTGAAGTCCTCTATGGTAGACCGTGCCACACTCCTGTTAGTTGTAGTAATCCTATAAACATAATTTCTTTTGGACCCGACATGTTGAAAGAAATGGAACAACAAGTGACTCAGATAAAACAAAACCTTAAGGTCGCTCAGAAACGACAGAAACGTTACGCCGACCAAAAGAGAACTCCAAGAGAGTTCAAGACAGGAGATCATGTATATCTCAGAGTTAGACCCAAGAAGAATTCCCTGAAAATAGGAGCTTGTGCCAAGTTGACACTTCGGCATTATGGAACCTTTGAGGTTCTAGATAGAGTGGGACCTATAGCCTATAGGCTAGCACTTCCTCCCACAGTAAAAGCACATAATGTTTTCCATGTTTCATTATTGAAGAAATATGTACATGATGCTAACCATATAATTGATTGGTCTATGATCTAGGTGGAACCGGAGGGATAATTTCTACCAGAACCTCAATGCATACTGGACAGAAAGGAAACCTCACTCTGGAACCGAACCATTGCACAGGTCAAGGTGTAGTGGAAACATTTTGGCCCAAATGAGGCTACATGGGAAATGGAGGATGCCATGAAATGGGCATATCCAATTTTGTTTACATCTGTACATGCATGTCAAGTTGAGGATGATCTTCCTTTAAGGGGGAGGGAATTGTAACACTCTATTTCCTCTAGTCTGTAAAAATAACTATACTAGCCAAGTATTGTGGCAAACTCAGAAATGTGAATGGACCTTGTGAAAAAGGTCGATGAATGTAAATAATATTATGAATATATATATTGCAGGACTGCTGAGAGGGGGATGTGTTGAAAAAGAGACCACGATGGCTGAAGAAAGGTGGTGGAAAGCACCTGGAATGGTGGCGTTAACTTCCATCGAAACTAATACCGTATTTAGATTTCACTGGCCTGAAGAACCAAGAGCGGCTCACTAGCCCCAAATTAAATCACTCGCCAGGTTGGTAGGTAAATGGCTCCTCATAAGTGATGAGGGATGGGGGTGAATCGCCCATCTGTAGAGTCCTCAGACCTGACCACCGTGAGGAAGATCATGCCACATGCAACCTCGTCGAAAAGAGAAAAGGCAGGAAGAGTGTGCGATCAAGGGGGCAGACACGAGGGAAAGAGGAAGAGAGATTGGAAGAACTTTGGAAAAACTACAGAGTGAGTGATAGCAGAGAAGAAGGAGAGTAACCTTCATTCTCGGTCACTGGCGAACAGAGACTCAGTCTCGCAACATCGTGGTCTCATCTCGGGGGTGGCTAGTGGTAAATCCATTCGAAATTGCTGAGCCTATGGTTGGGTGGAAACGAGCACCCCTCTCAGCAGCTGCAAACAAACGTGGTGTTATTTCTGATAAGTGTTTTATATCTTGCATCTTGAAATGTATATTCTGACATTTATGCTCATAGTCTGTGCAATTATGAATGGTTTCAGTATAAGACTGTTTGTGTGGTGTTTTGACCAGAAATGGTGGTTGCATGCTTATAATGGAAAGCCTACGTATGGCTTATGTTTATAAATAGCTATATATATGTATACTGATCTAATTCAGACTTCAAGTCTGTTCTTGGGAAATCTATACCCTTATCCGTCTCAGGTAATACCCTGGATAGATCTCCCCATAGAGACACCCTCCTTGGAAAGCTTACCAAGAACCTGAAAAAGGATTTGATGGCGCAAGTCTCAGTATTCCTGCACAAGGAGGGATGGTCCTCTTAAAACCCTGAAACCCTGAATTGCGAAATCTCGAAATGGCAGCATGTGGATAAGTATCGATTGAAGGAGGAGATCCTGTTGGAAGATCTGAGGTCAGTCATGACCGTTAGATTGGAGGAAGAAACGAGGGTGTTAATGCCTCAACCCCTTTCCTTTTATCTTTGTAAGTAGCAAAGAAATCGGGACCATAGATTCCCAGGGTTCATCGGAGTATCAGGACCGTCCATTTATAGGAAACGTGGCTACCGGTAAGCGTTTCGACATTTCGGTACCCAGGAAGGCAAAGGGGAAGAACCCTCATCATCGCGAGTCATGAAACCCCGATAACCGAAACCCAAAAATAGTTCAAGGAGTGGATGAGATAGGATAGTTTGGCATTTCGGTACCCAGGATACCTAAGTGCGAGTCCCTTTATACTCGCAAGTCCCGAATCTCTGGGTCCGCGGAATTTCGATGGGAGAAACCCTGAAATAGATGCGTAGGTTTAGGAGTCGGTATTTCAGAGTTTCGGCTCCCGGAAGGTCTAGGCGTGAGATCTCCTGTCTGCACACATCGCAAAACTCTGATTTGCAAAATCCTGAAATGATAATAGGACAGAGTAGCTATGAGTTTTCGGTGTTCCGACTCCCAGGAAAACCTAGGAGTGAGACTTCTTGTCATTACCCATCACAAAATCCTGAAGTATGAGATCTAGAAAAGGTCTAGCATGGGTAAGCCTTGGTGTTTCGATGTTTTGGAAACCAGGAAACCCAAGGGTCAGACTTCTTGTACACGTTAGTCCCGAAATCCCGATGGGTGAAGTCCCGAAAGAACAATACGTGGATAGGTTACGAGACTTCGACACTTCAGAAATCGGAATGCTCAACGGCGTATTCCCTTGTACTCGGATCTCCCTAACTCTTGACTTGCGAAGTCTCGAAATGGCTTAACACGGATGGTATTTGGTGTGTCGGTGTTTCAGAACCCAGGATACCTGATGGAAAGTTTGCTTATGCTCACCAGTCTCGAAAACCCAGTCTGTGAATTCCCGGAATGGACTAAGTGACACATATATACAACTATATGTATGTTAAGGTTTCGGAGTTTCGGCTCTCGGGAAACCTAAGTGCGAGACCTCCTGTCGTCGCATATCCTGAATTCCCGATGGCGGAAATCCCAAAATAGGGAAGTATGTTTAGAGTTAGTAATTCCGAGTTCGGCTCCCGGAAGACCCCGATGTGAGACCTTCTATCATCGCATCCACCGAACTCCCGACTTGTGAAATCTCAATAGGCGAAGTCCCAAAATGGATTTGCACACATGGTTTTGGTGTTTCGGCTTTCTGGTGCCCGAGACTCTCAAGGGTCATTTTTCCTCGTAATTCGCTAGCCGCGAAATTCCGATGGATGAAACCCCGAAATGAACAAGGGAATACCTGTATCACGATTTCCCATATCACGAAACTTGATGAGCACCCTCCGATAAGGCCTGTGTCCATAACCGTTGATCATATGAGTGCAGATAAGGGATGACAGGATCTGTATTAGGTCCCGTAGGGACTTGGGGAAATTCTATTCCTCGGAGAAAAGAAGAAAAGGCTGAAAAATTTTAAATTCCGTAGTGGGTGTGTTACATTTGGGTACATTTTGGGTTGCCTAAATCCACTATTTGTAATCGAGATTATCAATTTATTGGGAACTTTTGGTCAATTTTATGGGTACTCATGGACACCAAACTAAAAAAGAGCACAACATTTCATCCACAAATCGATGGTCAAACATAAGTGGTTAATAGAACAATAGTGCATATTCTTCGTGGTTATCGCAACAAGCATCTGAATATTTGGGATGAGCACCTACACTACATTCACAATTCTTACAACCGGGCTAAGCACTCTTCGACTCAAACATCTCCATTTGAGGCATGTTCTGGTTATTTTACAAAATCTCCTTTAGATTTTATCTTTGGGAAAGACATTGCTATTGATGGTTAATATGACATTGATAGGGAAAATAAGTTCATTGAACAAATTCAATTGGTCCATCAAATGGTACAAGAACAATTGGAAAAGAGACAAGCCAAGTACAAGACAAGACAGGACAAGCATCATGTTGATCACAGTTTCCAAGTTGGATATGCATTTTGTCTTTACATTAGTAAAGAGAGGCTTAAAGGAGAAGGTAAAAAACTGAAACCAATTAGATATGGACCTTTCAAGATTCTTGAAAAGATTGGTAACAATGCCTTTCGTTTGGATTTTCCTCCTTATATGAAAATGTATGGAGTTGTCAATGGAGAATTTGAGATTGTATGAACCTCCTTTGATTGATGATCAAGGAGAGCATGTTAAGATTCCTTCCATAGATGATTTCTTGCCAGAATATATTTCAGAACTGCATGAAGACACAATCCTTGACAGGAGAATGAGAACTTTAAAACGAGGGAATGTGGAATACCTTCGAGTTGGTATTAAAGGCACAAATCCAAGAAAGGACAAGTGGATTGAGGTTGGAAAGGTGAGAGAACTGTACCTTTATCTTTAGATAGACTAAAAGTAGTCTTCTAGAGGTCCAAAAGCTTCCCAATGGGGAGGAGTGATCCAGGGGATCAAAATATGCTCAAAAATCAAAGTCTTTGGAATTGATTCAAAATGGACTCGTACGTAGGCCTTGTCCTCACGATACCAATGCAACTTGAACAGGTTCAAACATACGCCATATGAGTGAGATATCGCGTTCTGTCTGCTTTTCCAAGCAAGCAAAATTTTTTTGACTGTATAGTGCTGACATGGCATGGTCATACTGCTGACGTGGCAGTTGATCATACTACTGATGTGGCATGGTCATACCGTTGATGTGGCAGCTGACCATACTGAAATGTGGCAAGAGGTAGTACTAACACGTGGCAGAGGTGACTGACAAATTAGTTGGAAGATGGCATGGACCTATCAGATGGCGACACATGGTAGGTTGGTGGACCAATTGAATGGTCCCACATGGCACCCCCTCCAAGGCATAAAATGTTAGGTTGTGTCCGTGGGGGTCGAACCCGCAACCTCCGGGGACAGGTGGTAGAGTCTTGATTGTAGCCAGGCTACCAACCCACCCACACGGTATTTCTCACCCTTATAGCTTAAACATTGCATATAAGTTTACACAAAGGTTCAAACGGGGGTGGAAAGGGCCGGGGTTAAGCCCCAACCCTTGGTTGTGGCCATACCATAAAACCTTACCACATAGTATTATGCCAACCACATAACACTTTCATGTGGGGTTTCAACCAACAATTAGTTTGTTACACATGTCACCACCACACTCAAACACATGCACGGGGTTTTGTGCAATGGTTAGCCACAGAATTTTGGCTTAAGTGCCTAGGACTCGAACACATGGAGCACATGCGACCAACACCTCCGCCCTTAGGGGTGCTAATTGCGCTAATGATGTGACAAAATTCCTGTTTTTGTGGAATGTGCATGGTTCTAGTTTTAGGCACGAGAAACACCTAGAAACCAGGTTCAGTCAGTCTGGGTGTGTTTTGGTGAGCAAAGATAACAAATAATTGGGAGAAACTTCTAGGGACTGATTCCAACTCAATTTTTGGCCAAACCAGGTGCAAGAAGAGCCCAAATAGGGGTTTTTGGATGTTATGGATCCATTTAAGCCATCCATTTCTCATTCTGAGCATTGTAAATCATTTATTTTGAAACTTTGAGCATTAATGAAAAAGATCCATTGGAGGTTGGACCATGAGATGTAGCCCAAGAGAGGGGTGAACTCCTTTATCATTTTTCTATGTTAATGTGTGTATTTTGATGGTTGTTTATAAATGTTTATGATGCTCATGATTAAGTAAACAAACTCATTAATATTTATGTGTTTGTAACTTGATCCTATTACCTAAGCACATACTATTTCACTTGCAATTTTAAAGAGATTCAAGCCTTTACATTTTCAAATCAGTCAAACATGAATTAACCAAATTCATTCATGGTTAACTAAACTAAAACATGGTCAACAATAGTAAAACATGGTCAACCATGCTCAACCATAGTCAAACATGGTCAACCAAATTCAACCATGGCCAATAATAGTTTAACATAGTTAACCGTGTGCAACTAAATTCTGCAAAATTCTGAGACCCAAGAGATCTAGAATTTGATGAGAAAAATAATACTAATCCAATGAATTTGCAAATAAACAAATAAGAGAGAGATAGAGAATAATTTATTCCACAAGAATGAATGTATTCACAATATGTTCTCAATATCTTTGAAATCACAATGAGGTCAATCCAATATGTAGAGAGGAATTGATCTTGTCACTAATAATAGCAACTGCCACTAAAAGTAGTGTAAAAATGGCTAAATCACATGCTTAAACCTATAAAATAGATAACCCACACCTAACATGAGTATGATAGGATGAAAAGTGCGAGTTTACTAACTGATTAGCTAAACATGCAAAGTTTACTAAAGAAAGGGGGTAAATCCCTAAAATCAAGGGACAATTTCCTTGATTTAAGGAGGAAGTGTGCTCTCCTTCCTTTAGGTGTTTAAACTATGCATGGAGTTTGTAAAGGAGTCACTAAGTGAAGTTCTAATTAAAGAAATCAAGATTAACTCGATGTCAATATCCCTAAATTTAAGGAAAAGTCCCTAAAAAGAAGGAAAGTGTCTCCTACCCTCACTAGAAAGTCAAATCAAGTGAGGAAAAATGCATTGGGATGAATTAACCAAGGTCTAGGTGCCTAAGACAATTAATACACCAAGGGAAGTTATGATTATGCTCTAACAAATTCAACCATAGATAATCATGGTCAATCATAGACAACCATGGTCACCCATGGTCAACCATAGTCAAACACGGTTAACCATAGTGAAACAAGGTCACCCATGGTTGATGGTAGTCAAACATGGTCAACCAAAGTAAACTATAAACAACCAAAGATAACCAAAGTCAACCATGGTCAATCATGGCCAACCATAATAAACATGGTCAACCATAGTAAAACATGGTCAACCAAATATAATTGTGGTAAAACATGGTCAACCAAAGATAACCATTGTAAAACATGGTCAACCATGTCATCCATAGTCAACCATAGTCAACATGGTCACCCATGGTCAACCAAACTCAACCATGGTTTACCAAAGTCCATCATAGTCAAACATTGTCAGACATAATCAACCATGTCTAACCAATGTCAACTATGGTCAAACATAACCAAACATGGTCAACCATAGTCAACAATGGAAAACCATAATCTAACATGGTTAAGCATTCTAAAATATCATAGATATTTTATTATTAATTATAGTTATATTTTAATTCACAAATCTATTATTCCTTCCCACATATGTTGGTCTTTGACTAACACAACCACATAATTGAAAGTGGTTGATATATCTCATTGATGCCATATGGCGCAGATTGACTTATATGAACCACTTTTAATTATGTGGTTGTGCTAGTATATCCAATTCAAAATTGTATCGTGGTTATAACTAGGATAATATTAGTAGAAATTGTAAGTTATTCATATATGTAATATAAGTGTTTTTATTGTTTTATTATTTTGAGTTTGACTTTGATGTATTTCCCAGTGGCATTTTCAACCATTAAAATAATGTGAAGTGTTTTTATTGTATTTTTTTAAGAATTTATTTTGAATATGACCTTGATGTAATGTTGTTGAAATTTTAGGATTTAAGTAAAAATTGTGGTTTTAAGAAAAATTTAAATTTTACAAATAAATCATTTTTTGTTGTAAATATTCAATTCACAATTGTAATTTTAGTAAAATTTATTTTTTTAAATAAATTAATTTAAAATTGTAATTTTGTGATTTCAACTATTTAACTCAAAACTATAATTTTAATAAAACTTTATATTTTATAAATAAACTGATTTATTAATTATAATCTTTCAAAAGAAGGGAAACCTTTTAAATAGCTCATCAAAATTAATTTTAGGACCCACCAAAAAATATACCAAATATGGTATTTAACATCTATATTTAAGGATCCATAGTCCAGACAATTTCAAATTTGATCCAGAGTTAGACCTCATGTTGAAAGATATGTTATAATTACACCCCACCTCGGGTTTGTTTTACCTCTATGCTTTCCTATTCTTCACGTTTCATTTAGTATAGTCGTACCACTTTTAATTTGGTGTTAAATGAAATTTTGGGCACATGAATCCTTACACAATCTCCATTGTTCATATGGATCCTACAGTTGGGCTCAAATTTTTGAATCTCATCATTTCACCCTAACTCACTCTCATTCTCTCATTTGATTTTGCACAACTGCTCCTTGAAGTTCTAGTTCTGAGCTCGTTGTGAATCTATACATGCCCTTCTCATTAATTGTTAACTAATTTATCTCATATAAATTTACCCTTCGGTTTGGTTCTAAGCATTGTCGACAGTGGTATAGTGTTATGGTAAATATTGCGTTGGCATGGAGAGTTTCAAAGGAGCACACATAGGTCTCCTTCTCCAGTATTCAAAGCTAATACTACACCTGTATTGATTTTCTAAGTAGTGCCAGTTATTGAGATCGCAAAATTTTTTGTGTTGTTTTCAAAGTAACTAGGTTTGTCTTCGTCGTAGGCTTTGAATTTGATCTCTTCGTCCCATGGAAATGATACCCAAGTTTTGTTTTACTTTCAACAAATTGGTGTTGTGATTGAAGTCATGACAATATCAGGTTTCAATCCTTCATTTTTGGCTTTGTGGTTTTTAGTTTGAGCCTTACCTAATTTATCCTCTGGAAAATTTGGACATGGATATTCATTTCAAACCTGTTTGGGTCGGTTATTTTCAATTGTTTTTGGGAGGGAGTTACCTATGTTACCATTCTAGGTGTTCACAACCTTTATTACCCATGGATCTTGCTTGCAATTGTTTACAGGTATTCTTGTGCAGCCCATGGATTTACATGCAATTCATTTGGGCTTATAATGTTTTCGTTTCGATTCTTCTAGTCCCATATATTGAATTTGGGCACAAACCTTACATTTGGCTTGGTATGGGTCTTTATCTACAATAACGCAACCCAAGTATCATTATTTTTCATTTCCTTCGAATCCAAAACATGTTTTTACCTCCTATTGGCTTGTTGGTTTCAAGTGTATAAGTAAAGTGTGGTACCTGCATTCTTCACTTTATAGTTATTATTTTGGATTTTTTTATTTCATTGCTTAGCATGCCTCCAGTTCTTCTGTTTAAGACCTAACCCATACACTTTGAGCTATTATTATTTTTTAGGAGTCATGTTCTATACTCCTGAAAATGTGTTTGATTCCTTGTAGTTGTAAATACAAATGGTGGTACACTATTTTATGCCTCACCTAAGTTTGCATTGAAACCTCTTCTCATTCCTAGCTTTGCAATGGATCTTGACATGTGTTATTTCACTCTCATACATCAATAGCTATGAATTCTTGTTGGTTTATTTGATTTTGAATGGAATGCATTGACCCATTCATGTTTGGTTATAACTTAACACAGTCCGGACTTCTATTTGTGTATGGTATATATAGCCTCTTGGCTTTCAACCTTTCTCAATATTCAGACCTCCTACCTATCGTATTAGACCTACATTTATTTTGGAATACACTTGCTTGTTTGGGCACATGCAATTTTTTTTGGATATCATAATATAGCCTCTTGACAAGAATTTGAACATGCACGTGTCTTCTAATTTGCATAGGAATATCATATATCCTACATTTCAGTTATATATGAGTTGTGGGTTTCAAAATGTTGTAGTAATTAATCAAGCTATGAATTGATTATATTATTTCCATAATTTGAGAAACTATGAGTGATTTTTGAGAAATTATTTTGATACTTTTGAAATACATTAGTTCCATGTTTGACATGAACAATAACGCTTATATTGCAATGATGATTTTTATAGTCCAAAAATGCCACATCTATTCATCCAAGACATTATCCCATCCATTTGCATACTTTTCCAAACATACTTATGAGGTTTCCTTCTAAAAAACCATTTTTTGGATAATGTACGTGCCTTGTTGCACTAATAGCCTGCGTACACATGTGTGTTGCATGCTAGTTATCCCGCACACATACACTTGTTGCATGCTAATTAGCCCACATTTACCTCCAAAAGTTGCAAAAAATATATAATTGCACATATTTCAGCGGAGTTTACGGGCTATGGAGGGTTTCCAAGCCATTTTACCCCTTGTAGCTCATCCCCAAACCGAATAACCATATTTTTTCTCATATAAAAAGAGGTCTTGGGGAGTCATTTAGAGATATGAACAAGAGAATAAGAAAAATATACCAAAATCCTTTCCCTTTCATTGCCCAAGTTTTGCTTCTTGCTCTGAGTTTTAGCCTCAACTTTCCCCTCCAAACATTCTCCCTATGCAACCCTTCCTTCTTCCCTTGATGGCATGTTGGTTGTGATAATTCTATGTTGGATTGATGCACTTGGAGCTATGACAGAGGAGCCCAGACTTGGTTCGTAAAGCAGTGTTTGCAATCAAAGGTTGTAACATTTCATCAAGTAAATTTGAATAAAAGAGATTATCTTTGTCCCAAAACCCTATGTATATGTGTACTTGTTAATTTGATCATTTATATCTATGTTTAAGCTTTTAAGTGATTACTAGAGATTGTATATGTTGTTGCATTGTATCCTTAACCCCTTGCAGGTTATCTTTGGGAGGAGATCTATGATCTAGGAGGAACAACAAGTGGAAGAGGTCTACATCAATTGTAAGCATTCAAGGTACAGTCATTAACCTTCTCTTCTCTCTTTATCTTATCACTTAGTATAGATTGTTTTGGGGTAGATTAGAGATAAATCAGTCTTTTAAGGGAGTTATCGCTCTGTCTATTCCGTAGACCCAGTTTAGGGGGAATTTACCCATAGCAGAATTGGAAACTCCATTGGGGAATCTCTCTAGGGTCTTAGTGGGAGATTTGATTTCAGTTTCTTTCTGAGTTTTTTGAGTGTTCTAGGTCATGTTGGGTCTCTGGTCGCCTTCTAGGTGCTTGCCAACTTCCCTTTCCCAGGTTGTCTGTCCAAACTTTTTATTTTTTTGAAAATATATAGAGGTGTACGCACTATGTTATCTGCATTTTATTTTAGCATCTTTTGTCAATTCAACTTTGTTTGGAAAAATGTTAAAAAAAAAAAAAACTACTTTTTAGGTCTCTTCTTTCTTTGCATTTTCTTTGCATTGTTATTTGAAAAAGAAAAAGAAATTATCATAGGGTTGTGTTTTGTTCTCATCTTGAAAGAATTTGGAAGGAAAAATAAGAAAAAAAATCCTTTCATTTGCTATTTTGTTTCACTCGAAGGTTGCATTGTGCATTTTGCATGGAAAGGAGAACAAATTGCATCTTTAGGTTTGAAGGATTGTTCATGCATTTTCTTTCTTGAAACTCTTTTTCATTTGAAGGATTAGTGTAAATTTTTCTTTGTCAGTGTTCTTATAAGTTTTAGTTTTTCAAAAGTATCAAAGAACATCAGTTTCATTTCCATTCCTTGAGTAAGAAAAGCCCCTAAAATGAATGCGCAAATCTAAAAAATATTAGTAACACTTTTTCTAGGGTTCACCAATAGCTTAGGCTAGGTTCTTGGATTAGGTGTGGAGTGGTAAACTCTCCAAGGCCAAACAAAACATAACTTAGGTGTCTATGCTAGGGTGTGAAAAATTGACCTTGTAATTACTCAATCCGGGAATCTCCTCTAACACAAGAGTCAAACACGAGGCCGTGTGGAGGACGGTGATGGAGATATCCACTCCTGATCCCGACAAAGCATTTGGGAGAGTGTGTATTGGAGGTGAATCCTATAGCATTACTAGCCTGAATTGTGTCAGACCTCTGAGACACTTGGATCCGTCCAAGGTACTCTAAGAGTGATTCTAGCCATGTTATGGTTTAGGACTCAGAAGGAACTTTGGGCTTAGTTACCCTGCTCATACACTCGCCCGGTTGTCGATTGTACCCCCTATTTGTTGATTATAGGTTCGTGGCCTAGTTTCCTTTGCATATATTGAAACACAGGTGACAACGAGGGGTGTATAATGGTACCTGAGGAAAAATCTGTACTCTCTAGCAGACACCTGAAGGGACCGTCACTCGGAGGTCTGGGTAAATTCTTCTCTTGGCTAGTCGTTTTCCTTTTTGAATGCTTTGGATGATCATGACTTCATCTCCATGGGTTGAAAGCATTTAGAAGGGTTGTTTGTTTGTCTTGTATCTTTTTCAACTTTTCTTCTTAGTGGCATGCTCTGTGATCTCTAGTTTTGCATAGTGAGTTACTCAGTCATTTATTTGGGTGTCTGACCTAAGGTGGTAGACTGCCCACTCCATCAGTCATGGGGACGTTTCGGTCTTCCACATAAAAACGTGGAGCCGCATCCTTATGGGAATATATTTTTATACCACTGATTTACCAGAGTTAGTATGTGAGACTTTTATGGACTTGAACGATCTTGCAAGGGAAGAACCTGTGCATAATATCTTCATGGCCAAAGTTCTTGATGATACCAACCAAGGAACCCCTTCATAAGGGGATTCTTGTGCTTTTCGTTTCTTTGAAAACATTGGTGTCCCTTTGATGGCCACTTTGTACATTCCTGGGTTGAATGCGTGTGACTACGAGTTTGGTTGGATACCATTCCAAATGTCATGAATTCTCTTGAATCTTCTCAGTTAAGAACCTTATGTCATGGGCATCATGTTGATGTTCCTTTGTTAGAAAATTCTTCTCCTCCTCCTTCTACCTTCTCTGGTGAAAGTCTAGCTACTAGTAACCGAAAGTCTAAACGAAATAGAAAGAGGAATAATAGGAAGAAGAAGTCAAAGACCTTTGTGAATCATGTTGGAGATAGGTCATCAACCTATGCAAGTCACGTTGAATACCAACACCCAACCTATACAAGTCATGCTAGAGGAAAGCACATACCCTTCAGAAAAATGATGAAATATCTCATACCATTCACAACTTTAAAATCCTTCCCGCGAAGCTCTCAATTTGGGTCATCCTGCAAGAAAACCCATGTTGTATATTTTTGAAGTTCAACTTCATTTTCCCAGAAATCATGCCCGAAATTCACTGTCCTGAAAACCACTACGTATCAACAGTTTTGAAAAATAGTCTTGCGGGGGGGTGTCAGAGTATGGTTTTGAATATCATGGTAGGGGGGCACAATTTCCCAGTTTCTTCCATGTCAATATAGCTCAACTCCCTCCCCCTCTTCTTATTCAATATTGTACACTCTTGGGTGCTGCAATAAACTAGAATTGTCGATCTTCATTTTTTTTATGAGCCATTGGGTATGCGCATAGACTTAAACATTCATTTCAATAATTCTCGGGCATGTAGATTCATCCTTAAATTTGTTCATTGATTTGTCAGCTTCCCTTTGAAGTTCGACAAAAAAGTTTTTTCTATATTTAACTAATTGCAACAAATATCTTTATGTGACCTTTGATTATGAAATATCCTCCCACATCAAACAAGCAATCACTCTCAACAAGCAACTTTTTAAGAGTGAGATCATATTAATGACAAAAATATGACTTAACCATGATTGGAAGTCTCCCAATTAGAACTCTCAATTATATCCTTGCATTTATTTTCCATTGAGGTTGGTGTTCTTTGTCTTGACAATGCTCCTTTAACCACTATGTAACTCACAGAGGACCAAGCAAGAAATAAACACCAACAAAGGAAAACCCATTTGTATTGTCGAAGTTGTTGATAATATAATATAGCAAGTACCCAGAAAGATAGATTGTATTAAGAGTATGTGATGATGGTAACCTGTATTCCAATGCATTTTCGTTTTCTTCTTCTTTTATAACCAACCTTCTGAAAGGTGGAGATAAAGGAATTGGAGCTGAGACTATATCCTTAATGCAATTCCCTATGTAATTACAAAATCCATGAGAAAGGTCGTCTATCTTCCTAATTTATAGTGGTCACTCCAAAAGAGCATAGGAAGGAACTCGTATATAAGGGCACATAAACAATACATGAGAATGTATGAAACTATCACCAACAATTATTATTCAACATAATATCATCACAGGTAATATTTTATTTCATGAAGGAATGCATGCCACCATCAATCCTCCATCTTGAATTTTTTTCTCCTATGTGGTTGAATCAATAATAATACTTGTATTGATAGATAACACAAAAATTACAGATAATACATCAACCATCATGATGCCAATATTATGTATCCATCATTCCAAGCCCCATATGCCTTTTCATCTTGTTCTACTCCATATCCACCATAACCCTCTCTTGTAGATAAAGCTTGTGCACATTATGTCATTGCCAAAGTTCTAACTTTTGGAATAGGTTCAGTGATGTCTTCAATTCTGAGACTTATGACGTTTGCACCCAGGTATTTGTGCATATGTGTTGAACGTCTTCTTCCAATCTTTGGAAAGTGATATCTTGCTTTTAATTTGGAAATATTTCCATTATGAAGCACCTTCGTGGTGTAAACAATCTTCTTCATGGGTTTTGCAATAGATCTGATCAATCCACATCTTTTGCAAACAAGAGATGTGTTTATTGAGTTAGTCACAGGACTAAGAAATTCCCTGCCTTAGCTAGTTCCACGAAGGTAAACATAGGTTTCCGACGAGATATCTGTGACCAAAGAAGAGGTAAATAGATTGAAGATATTCATGGATAAGTGAGTCTTCTCTCTGCAACCAATTTTCTATTCTCCACTGTAATAATGCCCTCAACTACTGTACCATTACTTCGTGTCAAATAGGCATCACACTGGTCACTGGATTTCTTTCACCCACACTTGGTTTTAGGAAACGACCCAAAATTGTATCATTTAGATACAAACACCTAAAATTCACTCATTTACATAAGAAAAATATTTGAAGGTGTTCCCTTTGGCATTGGACTTTTTTTTCCAATGTGTCCACACAAAATATGAGCATATACCCTTAAAAAAAATGATGAAATATACCACACCATTCACAATTTTAAAATTTTATATGTGAAACACTCAATTTGGGTTGTCTTGCAAAAAACCCATGTTGTAGATTTTCAAAATTCACCTTCATTTGCCCAGAAAGCATGCCTGAAATTCACTTTCCAGAAAACCATTGCGTATCAACAGTTTTGAAAAATAGTCTCGCAGGGGGGTCAGAGTGTGGTTTTGAATATCGTGGTAGCAGGGCCACAATTTCTCAGTTGT